>ML836030.1:19504-37214 GCA_009831015.1 Picea engelmannii
TTCTTGAGCACTTGTCCGGGTAAAAGGGGTTTCATGCACATGTTTAAATAACTTGATGATTAGATGTGATTGACATTGCTATGATCCCTGTGACTTATGAGCCCATGGAGGGCGTATTTGTTGATGTTGCAGGGCCATACCCGATGGACAGGTACATATGGGGAGATGATTAGTTCAGACCTCCATAGGGCTAAAAGCCCACCAAATGGATGTTGAGACCCTAACCAGGGGTAGAGACAGATCAGGGGTTTGCACCAGAGAGAGAGGAGGACGTTCCACTAGGGACAGCTTGGCAGGCCTGGACCCATGGGGGTCTTGCCCTTTACAACATGATGTAGGCCTTGGAAGGCCCATGACGTCACCCGACGTTTTGGATACTTTGGAGGCAGTTGTGTGCTAAGTGGCAGGATCTTGAGGCCTAAGAAGGCCTAACGTTTTGCTCCAGGAGGCCAACGTTGCCCTAAAAGGGCCTAACGTCACCCTAAAAGGGCATGACATCATCTTTACAGCTTCATTTAGGGTTTATTTATGACATTTAATGTAAAAATTGGATATTATGTGTAACTGGCAATGTTGGCCTTTTTGACCTAATTCTGGTCATTGTAACTGTATAAATAAGGGGAAAATCACTCTTATTTTGGATCATCTTTCACTCACACTTGTGAGGACTGAAATTTGCACCCTATCTAGGGTTTCTTGGCTGAAATTTTAGGTGCACTTGTTGAGGAAGGCTAAATTTGGAATATTTTGGCAAGTTTCTTTGTGGATGTGTTTAACTAGGGTATTTCTTGATGATTCTTGATGTATGTAAGTGATATTTCTGCAATTCTTCTTAATTGAATGGTTATAGTCTTATTTATCTTGCATTTACATTAAAGATTATGAAATTGCTTGATTAAACCCTAGGTAGACTAGCACATGTTATTGTCCTAGCTTCAAAATCCTTCACCTACTAGATCTTGTCAAGAGGCCATTTTCTTGAAGCATGTGCTAAGGCCTTGCCATTGGAATACCTTAGTATCCATTGCTTCATTTTAGCTGATTTTGCTTCATCATTGAGTTAAAGAGGGAGGAAATCTACTAAGGCCTAGGGTTACCTACACCTTAGTAGCTAGTTTCCCCTAGGGTTTGATAATTGGAGCCTTTGGTTACCAACACTCCAATCTATCAATCTCTCTTGTCTTTGACTTTCCTACTATCATTTTTCTTCAACATTTGCTGCCACATCATTGACTCCATTTGCCCTAAAGCACCAGTCTAAGTCCTCTTTTGAGTAATTGATCAAAACAACCACCAAAACCTATTCTTTGAGCTTCCTACTAACCATCTCTAACACTAGAATAGCCTAAACTACTAACATTATTGCTGCTGTTACTAAAGTGAGCTACAACCATTAATTGCTGCATTAAAAGCGTCTAAAAGCAATTGAAAAGACTAATTTATGCATTGTCTTGTTTGCTTCTAATATATGCTAGTATCTTGATGTTAATGGTTGATGATTCTTAGTCATTTTGAAGCCATTTCAAGGCATTTAATGTGAAGTATTGCTTCACTAATATTGCTGTTATAATTTTCTGTTTACTTAATCATTATCAGCCAGTTGCTTTATTTGAGAAAGTCTATGGTTTTATGAAGTGCTAACCAGCAAGTGTACTTGCAAAATATATAGTTTCTTGTTGCTTTGTTCCGGGCAGGTACACCTTGACATATTATAATTTCATTGGTTATAAAACCGGGTCTTTCTGATTGGTGGTGACTTGTGAGAGGGGATCTTTATTTAGCCATGTTGACTTTGCCTTCTCAAACCCCCAGGTCACCGGGGACGTCTCCCTTGGGCCTGCCACCCTAAATAGAAAGAGGAATCCTATTGAAGTGACAGTGATAGGATAACCTCAAGTTACGCCAATTTGCTTTCCTTTTACCTTTCCTTCTATCAAAGTACAAATTGTGCGATAACAGGCCACACCCCATTAACAAACTGGTCTAAACAAAATATGTCATAATGAGGCATAATCTGTAATTAATAGTAAATTAGTTCAAGGTCCCATTTCATTGAAATATATGGGTTTGTGGGAGTTCACAAAAATAGTGAACCTTACAGACTCAGACTGAAGTTGTGTGATTTTCAACATTTTGATTATACTTGGCCTAAGTTTGTCTATTATTTTGCATCCTGATCCCTGTTTTCTTTCTTTTTTTTCAATTCTAAATTCTTTCGGCTTTGAAATTTTCCTGATCTCTTTGCAACATTTCTTTTAATTTTATAAAGAATATTTCAAGTCACTTGCCTGTGAGTATTTGGGTTGGCTGGAAAAAAGCTCTCAGTGAATCAATGAAAAATTCTATCCTTTCTTTCCTGAATTATCATGCAAGATTTCCCCATTGTGCTTACTGATGGTTTCCTTCTTTGGCAGAGGCAAAGTTCTCTTTGAAATCAACAATAGATTCTGTTAGAAAGCGTGGAAACATAGATAGAATACCTCAGGTATAAGACTTAAGCTCACAGCATATTAATGATTTGCTTGCCTTAAATAGAAAGATGCTGGGCTTGGTCTAATTATTTAAAATAAGTTTTCTTGACATGTTTTCATAGTTTTAGCTTCCGTGGCATCTCCCAGGCGTCGATTCTGCTATGGTGTATCCACTTGGGATACATCATGGTTGACATCATTTTGTTTTTTGCACCGAAAAGATGCTTCTTATGTCACAGTTAGCAAGAAAATCCAAAGTAAAACATTAAATCTTGTTATCTGTTGATCATGTACAGGTTATAGGAATAATTAAGACGTGTATGCCAAACAAGCTAGGCAGCATGTTGATTACTCTGAAGGTAAATTGCTGCTTTTGACAGCCAACTGCATTGCCAAAAGATTCAAATTTGCTGTTGATGCATAACTTGAAATTTTATTTTACTTTCACAGGATCCTACTGGAACAATTGGTGGTAGCATAAATCATAAAGTCATGGAAGAATCAGAATTTGGCAGGAACATTTCAGCTGGTGCAGTGTTACTTCTTCAACAGGTGCAATTTGACTGCAATGGATTTGAGCCAAGTACTTTGACTCCAATAGACTTGGTGCAGTGTTATATGTGAAAAAAGTTACTAGCCTTTGGCATTCTTAAAAACACATATGGACCATGCTGAAAATTCTGAGGAAAGCTTTTGCATGAACAACTTGTTTAAAGGGCAAGAACTGTCATTTAATGTTAAAATATGCTAGACAGATCTTAGCTTTACATTTAAACGACTTTGCTTTGCAGGTGGGTGTCTTTTCTCCAACTCCATGGGCGCATTATTTGAATATTACTCTCAACAATGTTGTGAAGGTATATTTACTTCATAAATTTATATACAATCTAGATTTCAAATTTGTTTATATGTAGAATTGTTGTGAACACTTTCTAAAGCAAGGTGGGCTTTGCAATTCCCAAGTAATGTCATTTACGTGGTTGGAGATTTTTCCTTCAAAATTGGAGTTTCTAAATAACATGTCTTTTTTGATACGCGATGCACATTTTGCTAATTTTTCTAATTACCAGATCTGATAATTATTACCTTATGATTTCAAACAGATTTCAATGCCACTGTTATCATAGAATAATTGCACACTGAAAATTTCAACTGAAATAAAACTGCAGAGGAAATAACAGAATCACAGAGAAATAGCCATGCACAATAGACACAAGATTTATTCTGGGAAAACCCGAACTCGGGAGAAAAACCCAACAAACTTTTCTCTAGAAGAAATTTGATCCAAGTTCACAAATACATCACCAGAAAAATGAAGAATCCAAGCTCATAGAAAGTTGCGCCCTAGTGTGAGGAAGAACCCTCAAGCATGGCGCATCACTAGACAAAGATAATGCAACTGGTAATTGACAACTGACAACTGGCACAAAGCAACTGGTAACTGACAACTGGCAACTGGCACGAAGCGACTGGGCAATGCATACTAGAAGAGGAGAGCTGATGAGATGTGTAATACTGAAATGAACTTGCCTCTATTTATACTAGTCAAGTCACCTTATTTTACTGGCAGGGTCGACTTGTCATTTTTGTCCTTTAACTTTATTTTATTTCTTTTGTTGCTTTTACAAGTGTTTCTTCAATGCTTCAATGGAGCCAACTAGATCTTCTTGTCTTCTATTTTCTTCTCGTGCTTTCTGGATTCTTCTTCAATGGTTTCCTTGACATTTCCTTGTCTTCTTGGATTTCTTCTTTCATAGAAAGGTTGTCCTTGAGCATGGTTGATATAATCTTCTCTAGCATGCACCCAGTGGATGTATACTTCTCGCACATAGCATCTCGAGTCTCTGTTAGTCCTTGTCAAGTCACATGATCAAGGATAGAGACTATACCTGGGCCATTCTCCTTAGCTAAGTCACATGGCAATATGAGGAGAATGTCTACTTGATGCTAATAAATGGAGAACATCAACGCCTCGGGCCATTCTCCTTAGCCAAGTCACATGGTCATCTGAGGAGAATGTTTGCCTGATGCATATGTACCTCGAGTCTTTGTCAAGTAACATGATCAAGGATAAAGACTACGCCTGGGCCATTCTCCTTAGCCAAGTCACATGGCCAATCTGAGGAGAATGTCATTCTGCATCACGCCAATCTTGTCTATGGAGCATCTCGAGTCATTAACACTCCTTGTCAAGTCAGCATGACCAAGGAGAAAGACTATGCCTGGGCCATTCTCCTTGGCCAAGTCACATGGCCAATTTGAGGAGAATGTCTGCTCGATGCTGTCCAAACATCAACACTCCCTCTCAATAAAGGAGACATTTTGCATCACGCCAAGCTTGTCTCTGGAGCACTTCGAGTCTTTATCACTCCTTGTCAAGTTAGTCTTTATCACTCCTTGTCAAGTCAGCATGACCAAGGAGAAATATTACACCTGGGCCATTCTCCTCAGCCAAGTCAGCATGGCCACTTCAAGAGAACGTCTGCTTGATGCTACTCATCTGTCCATTGCCGTAGACATAGGCTTGGTGAGAATGTTTGCAATCTGCTCATTTGTGGGTGTGTACTAATGCTTCACTGCTCCCTTCTGTACCATGTCTTGGATGATCTGCAATCTCCTCATCTGTGGATATGTATTGGAGCTTCACTGCTTCCTTCTGTACCATGTCTCAGATGAAATGATATTTGATCTCAAGCTCTTGATCAAATAGTCCTGCAAGAAGTATCTGAAACCACACTGCTTCACAACTTGCGACACTGGCTATGATATACTTCGTCTCTACTATACTGAGTGTTATAAAAACCTTCTTCCTACTTATCTTGGAAATTGTCGCTGATCCCAAGTTGAAGCAACACCCTGAGATGCTCAATTTGTCTGCTGTACTCCCTGCCCAATCGGAATCTGTATATCCTTGCAGCCTCACTTCATCATTTGAGACAGATCATATCCAACTGTACCATGCCGGTACCTCAACACATTCTTTGCTGCAACCCAATGGAATTGCCTTGGCTTCAACCAAATACTGGCTCAGGGTGCTCTCTGCAAAGCAAATATTTGCCTTGGTATTAAGTAGGTACATCAAGGATCCAATCCATTGTCTATACATTGTGGGATCCACCAAATTTGAATCTAAAGCAGAATCACTCAACTTCTTCAGATTTGTCTCCATAGATGTAGCCATGGGCTTGTAGTCCATCATATTGAACCTCACAGTATCCCCTAATTGAGGAAGATCTCATTTGATCTCTGTCACATCTCTAATCCCAAGAAATAGTACATCTGACCATGATCCTCCACCTCGAACTCTGAGGCCAACTCCCTCTGAAACTTCACTCCCTATGAGTCTGTACAATCTCATCTGCTGACCTCCTCTGAAGTCTGATCTCCTATGAACTGTCCTTGGAGGATGCTCCTCCCTATGGATCTTGAGGGTTGACTCCCTTTGAACTTTGGCTCCCTTTGAGCTGGTACTTGGTGGGGCTACTAGCCTCACCAATGGTGGAGCCACTTGCTCCTCATAATTGGAAGGTTCGGAATCAATGATGTGACTCCATGTAACTCGAGAACCTCTGAGGTCGTTTGCTCTCCCTTAAAGTATCACTGGGAGCTGCATGCCTCTTTGCATCCTTCAAAGTGTCACGAAGCCAAGCTGACCTCTTCGTGGTCATTGCAACATCTCTAGGTAGATCCACTGGTCATGTTGGCTCTACTGACTCCTCCTGATAGTCTGAAGAATGAACAACTGGACTAGATGGATCTGTACGGTCATCCTTCATAGCCTTCTGCTCCTCACTATCAATCTCCATATGAGACACTCTATATCCTACAAAAGTACCCTTCTTTTCATAAGGTTCTAACTTCGTCCTTTTCTCCTTCGGTACATGGATGTATATTGTCATGTCCACAACTCCATGTCTCAAACCAGAGACCATCTAACCTGTTGTCACCTGCAACCGTCACTATAGCTCCCTCTCAGAGCTATGACCTGTAATCTGCTTAGAACAAGAACAAGAACAAGAACAAGAAACCAGAACAAGCACAAGAACAATCGTCACTATAGCTCCCTCTCATAGCTATCTCCTGTGACCTGCTCGGAACAAGAAACAAGAACAACATTTTTCTAGTGTTGTGACCATTCATTCTTCCATGGTAACTTGCCGAGAACAAGAACAAAAACAAAAACAAAAGACAAGAACAAAACAAGAACATCTCCATGGTAACGTCCATGGAATTTAACCTTGCACAAAGGGGTTGGAACCACTCTAATGTCCATAGAGTTACTAGGGTACGGAAGAGATCAATTCAATTTGCAAGCAAGTGCATCATTAGTACTGAACAATGAGCATTTACATAATGATCATTGTAGGAACAATATTCAAGTGTTACTAAACATTTGATAGCAAAAGTACCCAACAATATTATACCTCTAAAGGCTACTGTCCCATTCACTTAAGATGTAGCAATATAAAATATCAAACCTAATATGCAAACTTGGAGTCTTGTTGTTGTTGTTCCATTTGATTTCGAGTTCTCATACACTGTAGGAGACATCACCACTGTTGCCTCCAACTCTTAGATTGTCCACCAACTTGACAAGAAGAAATCACAAAATCTGAAACAAAAGGTTCAATGTCCAGGAAAATGTCAATAAGCCTGAAAACCCTAAAATTTCAACTTTGACCAAATGTCAATCTAAGAGGTGCAATAGATGCGCTAGGGCAAGGCGAGTTGCTCTGTGTTGGAATTAGCTCTAACGACTTTCAATAAATACTCAACGAGCTTTACAAAAGTTTACTGCAGTTGCCACAATGATAGTGTGCAATGACAAATTTCAATAAGGCTTTGATACCATGTTGATTTTTCTAATTTCCAGATCTGATAATTATTACCTTATGATTTCAAACAGATTTCAATGCCATTGTTATCATAGAATAATTACACATTGAAAATTTCAACTGAAATAAAACTGTAGCGGAAATAACAAAATCATAGAGAAATAGCCATGCACAATAGACACAAGATTTATCCTGAGAAAACCCAAACTCGGGAGAAAAACCCAACAAACTTTTCTCTAGAAGAAATTTAATCCAAGTTCACAAATACATCACTAGAAAAATGAAGAATCCAAACTCATAGAAAGTTGCGCCCTTGTGTGAGGAAGAACCCTCAAGCACGGCGCATCACTGGACAAAGATAGTGCAACTCGTAATTGACAACTGGTACGAAACAACTGGGCAAAGCACACTAGAAGAGGAGAGCTGATGAGATGTGTAATAATGAAATGAACTTGCCTTTATTTATACTAGTCAAGTCACCTTATTTTACTGGCAAGGCCAACTTGTCATTTTTGTCCTTTAACTTTATTTTATTTATTTTGTTGTTTTTACAAGTCTCTTTTAAATGCTTCAATGGAGTCGACTTGATCTTCTTGTCTTCTATTTTCTTCTTGTGCCTTTTGGATTCTTCTTCAATGGTTTCCTTGACATTTCCTTGTCTTCTTAGATTTCTTCTTTCATAGAAAGGTTGTCCTTGAGCATGGTTGGTGTAATCTTCTCTGGCATGCACCCAGTTGATGTATACTTCTCCCACATAACACCTCGAGTCTCTGTCAGTCCTTGTCAAGTTACATGATCAAGGATAGAGACTATACTAGTGCCATTCTCCTTAGCCAAGACATATGGCCATCAGAGGAGAATGTTTGCCCAATGCTAATACGTGGAGAACATCAATGCCCCGGGCCATTCTCCTTAGCCAAGTCACATGGCCATTTGAGGAGAATGTCTGCCTGATGCATATGTACCTCGAGTCTTTGTCGATCCTTGTCAAGTCACATGATCAAGGATAAAGACTACGCCTGGGCCATTTTCCTTAGCCAAGTCACATGGCCAATCTGAGGAGAATGTCTGCTCGATGCTGCCCAAACATCAACACAATTAACATGATCCATAAAAGTATTGTCTGTTCTCAATATTGGAGCCCCTTACACACTGACATAAGCATCGTTGGCCTTGTAGGTCAAGAGTCCAAATGATTTTATACTTGTGAAATTCCAATTAAGCTAGGACCATCTTCATATACCATACCATTAATCATATCATTTGCTATCATTGAACAAGCCATTCTTGTTCAGTTATTGGGTGCAAGCGTCGGAGGTGATGATTGATGATATGTGATTCATTTTGCTAATTTCAATCCCACTTCTTCACCCCTGTGAGCATCACTCGATGCAATGAGTGCTAAGTGGACTATTTAAAATCATGAGAAATTGGTCAGTTGCGACTAATATTCATGGATATGGGTCATAGATTAATAATTTACTTTATCAGATAATCCCGAAAATAATATCTCATATGTTGGATTGCAGAAGCCCCTTGATGCTTAAGCCATTCTTGGTCAACAATTTAATGTACAGTTTTGCCAAATCCCATAAATTTTGTTGATCATGCTTTATATACATCTCATTTCAGTGTTTATAAAAACCAAGTTCCAATGATCCACCAAGTACCCAAATTTAGAGCATATCCTAAAATTATTGAACTAGACCCCTGATCAACTATAGAAGATGTCAAAGACTTTGTAGATGAACTCGTCCAAGGAATTGGAGAAGAATATCATGATCTAGGAGATATCGCTTCACATTATGGACAACTTACTTTGAAAAAAATGGCCAGAAAGAACAAATTCAAAGAAACAACTACAAAGAATTGAAGGAAGACACATACAAGAAGTGGTTGTACAAGAAATGAATTTTGATGAGTGCTATAATTTGAATCCACAAGCATTTTGGGATAATGCCAAGCAAGAATATGAAACCAAGACTTTACCATGAGTTTAGCATCTGGAAAAGCAATTCCTATCAACCCATTTGATAGGGAAAACATGGAAGAAACCATTGTAGAATTGCTCGAGTATAAATTGATCAGACCTTCAACGTCTGAATTTTTTTGCTATGCATTTATGGTAAATAAACACAATGAACAAAAGAGGGGAAGAAGAAGAAGATAATGGTTATTAATTATATTCCTCTTAATGACATAACTATAAAATTTAAATATCCCATGCCTAAAAAGAAGATACTTTGCTAACACTTTTAAGAGGCAACAAAGCATACAACCAATTTGATGGCAAAGGTGGATTCCATTAGATTAGAAGTAAACTAGAAGATATACATAAAACAACATTTAATGTCGCACAAGGTCAATATGAATGCTTGGTCATGCCATTTGGTCTCAACAATGCTCCAACCTATTTCCAAAAATGGGTGGACTCTATTTTTATTCATAATGCAATTTTATTCTTATATATATNACATTATTGTATATTTAGGTTTTTCAAGAGCATGGCCCTCATGTTAAAATATTCGAAGAATTGGTGGTAAAGCACAATATTGTTTTATCAAAAGTGGAAATTGAAAATTGAATTATCTCGAACAGAGGCAGAATATCTTGGTTTGCATCTCCTCCAAAGACGAGTAAAAGTGTAGTCACATATAACATAACACATTCTTTAGTATTCAGACATAATGGAGAATCCAAAAGAATTACAATCATTCCTTGGTTGTATAAATTATATTTTTCCCTTCCTAAAAAGTGTTTCAATTGAAAGATCTCTTACACAGAGGTTGCTTCGCAAAGGACAATGAAGTGGATTGATAAACATATAGAAGCAGTAAGGTCAATAAAAGAAAAATCCAAATAGCTTCCTGAACTTAGACTTCCTACTTGAAATGGTCCTTAAATTGTACAGACAGATGCATCAACATTAGGATGGGGAGCAACCCTACTAGAAGATGGAGAACTTTGCAGATACACATTAGGAGTATGGATAGACATAGTCGATCAATATCACAATACGAACTTGAAATATACGATGTGATAAAAACCTTTAGACTGTTTGTACTCCCTCATAGATTTGTCATCTAGTTAGACTATAAAGGCTTAAGGAGATTTCTCAATAATAAGATTGATCCGACATTAGATAATAATGGGAGATTGAGTCGATGGCAAAGCTTTATTAAGACATTTGAATGTGAAGCAGAACACATTGATGGCAACACAAATTGTTTGGTAGATTAGCTAAGCTGAAATAAAATGGTTTGTTGTAGAATGGAGAAGGGAGAATGTTCAAATTCAAAGCTAGCATTAGAGTGTTCTGCACCGGAATGCCGTGGGTCTGTCTCAAAAGGTTAATTCAAGAATTACCCTTTACATAAGACAAACTAAAAAAAGGAATCATTATGCTTAGTATCTTTCTAGGCTTTTTGCTCAACTAAAATTTTCTAATAATTGAGTTTTCTTGAGTCCAAGTTGAACTCTTACTCTCTGGCTTCCTTATGTTTTTTTCGAAGTCGAGTTTTGTAATATTGCTATTTATGGCTCGTAACAATGTTTTGAGGAGTAATTTGGCTAAGGCTTCCATGTTGGGCTGCTTGGTAGGGATAAGCTAACAAAACAATCTATGATGCATTGATTTTTAACATACCTACCCAATTTATGAAGAGAAATTGAAATTGCAACTTAGTTGACTCACATGAAGCTAATTTGAGCAAACTTTACTACCTTTCACAATAATTTTGAACAAAGGTGAACCAAAAATGTATTTTGGAACTTTGTAGGAATTAAATTTGTATTCGTTGTTGACAACCAACAAGGAAAGATATTTCTTTGTAGTTGTGATTCAATTGTTTGCAACTAATGATGGATTCCTGCAAAGGATTATGTCAAGTAATTTTTTAGTAATATTATGCTAGACAATATATGTGGGAACAACTATTAGGGCCTTTTAAGCATAACCAAATTTGGGAATTCACTCTCAATTCATTTGTGTTTGTCTTAAGAACTTCTGGACAATGTTAAGCCAAACTTCCAAGGTAGGGGAGCCTTTGGTAGTAGGGGATGAAGGTGACCATTTTCTAGAAGTTGGAAGCCATTTGAGTGTTTTATATGCAGTAATCCCCATAAGGCTATAGATTGCCCTCAAAATCCCAAAAGGGTGACGATAGCCCGAGAAAGAGAAGAGATTTTGATAGAGGAAATTGAAGCAGAAAGGAGAGAATCTGATGCTGAGGAGGACCTTGATATTCGGGAACAAAGCAACCCCATAAGTGGATTGGAAAAGGAAGAGCATGTTTTAGACAAAATGCACGTGCAAGGACAATGTGTGCAAGGTGATTGTAGATGGAGGATATATTGATAATTTGGTAAGTATAGAAACGATGCAAAAATTACAACTTGCTTGCATTCCAAAATCCCATCCCTATAGTATTTCCTTGTTGAAAAAGGATCATAGTGTGCTTGTAAATCAATCTTGTCTTGTTGACTTCAAAATTGGTCCTTATGAAGACAAAGTGTTATGTGACATATTGCCAATGGATGCTTTCCATCTACTATTGGGTAGACCTTGGTAATAGTGTCGGAATGTAGTTCACCATGGTAGAGAAAACACTTATGAGATACAACATGAGGGAAAACACCATATATTGAAGCCTTTTAAAGGAGAAGAATCAATTGAATTAACAACTCTATTCTTGATTACAATGGGATGGAAGAAGTTTTCCAAGGAATCCAAGGGTGATATTTTCTATCTAGTATACTCTCGAGAAAAAGAGAAATTATATCAGCAAATAGTTCGATTAGAGGTACAAAAATTACTTCGACAGTATCATATTTGACACCTTTCGACCTACTAGTTGGTTTACTTCCTTCAAGGGGCATTACCCATCAAATTGATTTGGTTCTTGGTGCCAAACTTCTAAATTAGGTTGTTTACATGATCACTCCTCTCAATGAGGAAATGAGTAGGCAAATTATAGAATTATTGGAAAATGGATTTATAAAGGAAAGCTTGAGCCCATGTGCCACACCTTCCCTATTCCCTCCTAAGAAGGGAGGAAAGAAATGGAGGTTATGTATGTGTTCTAGAGCCATTAACAAAATCACTATGAAGTATCGATATCTGCTACCAAGAATGGATGACTTACTAGATTGTTTGTTAGGTGCTAAGATCTTCTCCAAGATTTACCTCAGAAGTGGATATCATCAGATTTGAATTTGTGAAGGTGATGAGTGGAAGATCGCTTTCAAAACCAAGGATGGTTTATTTGAGTGGATGGTGATGCCATTTGGCTTATCCAATGCCCTGGTTACCTTCATGGGAACAAAAAATCATGTATTTAGATTGCACATTGGAAAATTTATCATAGTTTGTTTTGATGATATCTTAATTTTTAGTGAAAAATATGGAGGAGCATGTAGAACATTTGAGAAAAGTAGTTGACATACTTCAGGCAAAAAGGTTGTTTATCAGCCTTGAAAACACTGAGTTTTGTAGGGACAAGTTGGTATTTTTGGGTAATGTTATTTCCGTAGGTGGATTGAGCATGGATCCAAAAAAAATAAAGGCAATTCTTGTGTGGCCTACTCCTTGAAGTATCATAGAGGTGAAGAGATTACATGGATTGGTAAACTTTTATAAGAGGTTCATTAGGAATTTCAGTGGTACAAGTGCCCACTGCTGAATTTTTAATGGTGACTCAAGCACATGTATTTCTTTTCAATTTTAGCATGAACTTGAACCATAAACAATTCAACAATACAAAATACAATAATTGAAGCAAACCAAGATCACAAGAAGAATAACCATGCACAAGACACCATAAATTTATCCTGGGAAAACCCTTCTCAATCAAGGGAAAAACCCAACAATCCTTTGCTATAAAGTCAAGAGAAGATAACCCTCTCACAGTAAAACCTAGCACACACAATAGGGTGCTCTATGACCAAGAAAAATAGCGCATAGAAAAATGCGCACTAAATTACATCTTTCCAAGTACAAACAATGCGTTGTGGGTGAATGAGATGATATGATCCACAATGGGGATCATTCACTAATAAATACAAATCATAACACATGAATAGATGCGTCTCTTCATTGGCACAATAGGGCCGACTTATACAATTCAATAATACAATTTATAATTACATAATATATAAATGTCTTTTCACAGTGGGGTCGACTTGTACCCTTCACAATACAAAATAGGGTTTTACAATAATCTTACTCTTAGACAATATAGTAAGGGATCTCACAAACATCCTCTAGTGCTATGCCACTAGGGACAAGTCCACATGTGCTCATCCAGAAGGGACAACACTCTCAACAGATCAACTCAACTAAATCCATAGGAGTCTGAACTGGAGAGCCATCTCAAGTTGACTCAACTAAGTCCATAGAGTACGACAAGAGACCATCTCAAGTCATTTCAACTCAGTCCAGAGGAGCACGACAAGAGACCAACACAAGTCATCTCAACTCAGTCCAGAGGAGTATGACTCACCTATCACATAGGCGTTCTCACAGATCATCTCAACTCAATCCAACAGAGTACGATCTGGAGAATGTCTCATAAGCTGCAATCATCAACACCCACTTGACTGATTGCACAAGAGGGAATGTCTTTACTTGGACAAAAGTAGTTGTTGTGAGTTTTGAACAACTCAAAGAAGGTTTACTGAAGCACCCATTCTTACTATACCAGACTCTGAGAAACTCTTTACGATTGAATGTGATGCTTCAGTAGTTGCAATTGGAGGAGTATTAAGCCAACAAGGTAAACATGTGGTCTTTTTCAGTGAGAAATTAAATGAAGCTAATCAAAAGTTTATGATAAGGAATTCTACGTCGTGGTACAAGCCTTAAAATATTGGAGGCATTACCTTCTGCATAAAGTATTCATTTTGATGATTGATAATCCAACCTTGAAGTACATAAATTCCCAGAGTAAGTTGTCCCACAAACATGCCAAATGGGATTCATTTTTGTAGGCCTATACATTTGTTGTGAAACATAGGAGTGGTAAAACCAATGTAGTGGCTAATGCCATAAGTAGAAGGCGTCATATGTTGGTGGTAATGACTAATGGATTGGTTGGCTTTGAAGAAATGAAGAGTGAATATGCCAATGATCCATACTTTGGTAGCATTATTGCAATTCTAAGTCGACAAGACCTTACTGGTTCACATTCATTTGAAGACTTCTTATTATTGGATGGCTTTTTGTTTAAGGGTTCTCAACTTTGCATTCCCCTTGGATGAAGGCGAGAAAAACTTGTGAGAGAGATGCACTCAAATTGGTTAGGTGGACACTTTGGGAGGGATGAGACCTTTGGTTCACATTCATTTGAAGACTTCTTATTATTGGATGGCTTTTTGTTTAAGGGTTCTCAACTTTGCATTCCCCTTGGATGAAGGTGAGAAAAACTTGTGAGAGAGATGCACTCAAATTGGTTAGGCGGACATTTTGGGAGGGATAAGACCTTTGAAATAGTGAGAGAAAAATTCTTTTGGCCTAAAATGAGAAGAGATGTGAACATGTTTTTTTTTTCTTGTAGGGTGTGTTGTAACATCACCAATTTTTTTTTGAAATTTCACAAAATTTTGCAAAGACCCACCTATTTCTTGTCACCTCAAGTAAGTCTTTGTCATAAACTCTCATGCCTAGTCATCACATTTTAAAAGCTTTTCCTCGAGGAAAATTTTCGTGGCCTATTGTCCATTTGATCATAATCATAAGCTTTGGTTGTTCCAAAATCAATGCTTTATACAAGCCTATTCTCGTCTCCAAAAACCAATTTCTTCTACTCTTCCAAAGACTTAGTATTAAATAATAATTTTATTTAAAAATGTCTAAAATGTCATGAGCTTTATATCTAAATATGGTTGCGTGGTTCTTATACCATCCTTATCCTAAGTCAAAATAGCCATATGAAGCAATTTTCAAGGCAAAGATCCAATGGCTTGTGAAAAAGAAGATCAATGATTAGCATTTATTTTGGACCCCTAAAATGCTCGACGAATAACGTAAGGGAGGGTGTGTCTGAAAAGCCAAATCGTGGTTTTAATGGAGAACACGTGGCGCTTGGGTATGAATTGTGCCCCCCACCTCGATGGTTTTTCAAAACCATAGAGACCCCCCAAAATGCATATATGATCGAAAGGTGGCATAATGGTTTTGAAGAAAGCACGGAGCAGTAGATGACACAATGTCAGATCTGGTCAAGCCTTGGAAAAGAGCTCTTCACCTCTTGCCGTCTAGCAAAATGTATTTCCAGCCTGGTGTGATCAATGCAGAACTCAATCAAATCAGCATATAAAATGAAGAATTCTTTGTTACAGGGCCTGTTCGCTGAGGGCAGATGGGAAGAGACAGAGAACGTTTTATTCGATATAGATCGACTATTTTCAAACATTGGCAAAGTTTATAGCAACCAAGTTTTTGGAGGTCGGATAAATATGTTTTATGCCTAGCCACCTTCACAATTTTGCCCAGGCATTTGGGTCTGTTTTCATACCACCTTCTGGAGATGCAAGAACTCTTTGTCGTTAGCACATGTTGCAGTAAAGAATACAAGCTATGTGTTCAAAGATCGGGTAGTACACCCACTGCGTCACATAACATGGGATGGTTACTGAAAATAGTTTGCAGGAAGCCTGGCCTCTGGTGGTGCAGCTGACACATCTTCTCTCGTTTTTGTTTATTCTTTGGACTATGCTCGAACTCGGCTGGTTAATGATTCCAAGGCTGCAAACAAAGGAGGGGAGAGGCAATTTAATGGGCTTGTTGATGTCTACAAGAAGACATTGAAATTTGATGGAATTTCTGGTCTCTATCGTGGGTTCAACATTTCCTGTGTGGGAATCTTAGTCTATCGTGGTTTATACGTTGGAATGTATGATTCTCTGAAGCCAATTGTTTTGACTGGTGCTCTTCAGAATAACTTCCTTGCACGTTTTCTTTTTGGTTGGGGTATTACTTCGTATCCTATAGATACTGTACGAAGAAGAATGATAATGACTTCCGATGAGACAGTTAAGTATAAAAATTTGTTGAATGCATTTAATCAGATAGTAAAAAATGAAGGTGCCAAGTCATTCTTCAAGGGTGCAGGTGCAAATATCCTCTGTGCTATTGCTGGGGCTGGTGTGTTAGCTCGATATGACCAGCTGCAGTTAATTATTCACGGGAAGAAATATGGCTCTAGTGGTGGCTAATATGACTTTGATGATGGTGATAAACTGGCAAATTTGGATGGAACGCTATGTTTAAATTACTGGAACCTCGTGGGCACTGCTATACTTCATCAACTTTTATATAATAACGATGTTACTTCTTGTCAATCTGACGGAGGCAAATGCGGTTGCTGTTGGTAACTACTTGATGAACAATAGATACAAGCTTGTTACAAGTGGTACAGAAAATCACTTGGTTCTGTGGGATCTCTGTCCAATTGGACTGACTGGAAATAAGGTGGAGAAAGTGTGTGATCTGTGTTACATAACAATAAAAAAGAATGCAGTTTACAGTGACATCAGTGCTCTGTCCTCTGGTGGTATTCGTATTGGTACCCCTGCAATGACCTCGAGAGTTCTGAAGGAAGTCGATTTTGAGCAGAACTACCAATACATCACAAACTATTACAGTACCTTCTGGAGTTTCTAAAAAGCATGCCGTGGCTGTAACTTTTTGTGCGAGATTTGGTTTTGTGTGGACAATTGGCCCTGTAATTGGAAGTTTCCTTTGATGAAGACAGAGACATCGATCAGTTCTGAAGGTTGATATTTTTGATGTTTTCGCTATAGGAACACTTGGCCTTTATGCCTGGAATTTTTAAGGAGTGGAAAAGTGGATGTCAAACCTTTGATCACCCATTGGTCTGGTTTTTCTCAGATGGAAGTGGAAGAAGCTTTTGAGACTAATGTTGGTATCGGAAATTCAATCAAAGTCATGCTTAACCTTTGAGCAGAAATTGGCATAGAAAACCTGGAATTTATTTATTTATGATGCCATTGCCTATATTGTTCAAAGTCAATGGGAAACAGTGAGAAAGAAATGTCGTCTTTATATCCTTGTCATTAAAAAAGCATTAAATATGTTGGAGAAGAGATAAAGTCTGAAATTCCGACAATTGACAAATTGCCACTATGGAGAGTTGTTTGAGAGGAGGAGATTGAGTTGTTAAAGTTTATTATCTTGGGGTAGAAATTGCCAGGAATTTATTTATAGCTGGAAAATAATTGTTGATAAAATGAATTAGTCAGTTCTAGTTTTGAAAAGGGCATCCAATGAGTGTAAAAGGAAAAGGGAAGCAGAATTTTGAGATGGAGGAGAAATCTTTTGGCAGAAAACAGGTGGCAGCAAGAGAATATTGGAGACTTAATGATAACAACAAGAATCCTTTTCAG
>ML836030.1:78112-96991 GCA_009831015.1 Picea engelmannii
CGACTACTCTATAAAGGGCAATTCATGCAATTGCGACCTTAATCAGCCTAAATTGATTTACCCTTACAGTGAGATAAATCGATTCAACATTTATTGTTGAAAAGTGATTCAACCTTTATTGTTGGTTGTATCCATGAAAATCTTAAACTTGACCTTGACATTGCCATGCTTGTATCAAATCAATTGTCCATCAAATTAAAGAAATTACTAGGCAGCCATAAAACAATAACCAAAATCCTTATATAGACTCGACTACTCTATAAAGGGCAATTCATGCAATTGCGACCTTAATCAGCCTAAATTGATTTACCCTTACAGTGAGATAAATCGATTCAACATTTATTGTTGAAAAGTGATTCAACCTTTATTGTTGGTTGTATCCATGAAAATCTAGTATCAGATATTGAATTGATTTACATGCCCAAAAGCTAAATTTGTATCATACATTGAACTGATTTACATGCCCAAAAGCTAAATTTGCACATTCCCCATTCTCATGGTGCATTGCACGTTTCTATTAACCATATCAGAGTTTTAGAACCTAACAATATCAAAGTTTTGGAACCTTGGAATTGCTGCTTCGCTTTTCTAAAAATTATATAACCACAGATCTTTAATAATGGCTACTTCAAAGAGCTAAACTTGAATAAACAGACTTTGCATGTTATTTGAAGAAAACTGAGGTCCTATGAAGCTGCCAACTAAGGTCTGTCACCTTGAGATTGGCTCTAAGTTTCAATCTCCAAAAATATCCTTTGCTGTTTTTAGGACATTAAACAATTTAGTAATTTTCTGCCCATAGTTTTTGTGGTTAAGTGTTTTTTGAGGTGCCCTTGCAAGTGTTTTTGTTACCCAATGTTAGAACATGTAATATAACTCAAAACAAATAACACTCCTCTACTCTTTACAACACAAATAAGCTGATTTACATGCTAAGCATGTATGAAAATAGGACACAGGTATTTTTGGTCAACATGACCCTGGATAAAACCCCCTTGGGGAAAACCAATTTGGAATGGAAGTATATATAAGTTGTGTCTAAAGCATGCGATATAACAAGAAATACAATATGATGGAACCTGTATACAAAGCAAGCTCTTCTCGAGACTTGCCAAATGATCCAGAAAGAAATGCGCCCAAGACTAGTGTGCCTCTTCCCCTTGTTGTCAAATCCACTGAAGTGATGCACCCTTGACCCCGGATGCTCCAAAGAAGAATCCCTTGCACACAAATGTGCTCTTGTGTGCTACCTCTCCACTGAGACAAACAAATCTGTAATCCTCCAAGTGTAGCTCCTTCCTGCTAGGTGTGCACCCTCCTCCAAGCAATACTGATCACCACTAAATAATAGGGTCCCAATCTCCCATAGCTCCTCCATGAATAGAAACGCCCAAACTGCCCTCTTCCAATGCCTCCAACCTCATTCTCATACTCCCTCTCAAGCTCTCCAGGTGAGTAAATGAATGAATGAGCCTCCAAAGGTCCCTTGCGCTCTCCTTGAACAATCCATAAGGAAACCTAAATGTGGATGGCTAGGATCATCCCAAACCATCCATAATCAATGGTTGAGATCATCCCACAATAATCTCAACTCAAAACCCACTTTGGGTTAAGTTCCCTAAGTTCGCTTTATGTCTCCTAATTCACCTACAAAGTGAATTAATAGTCACTTTAGACTAAAATGACCAAATTTCACTTTTGACTTAAATCTCCTAAGTCAAAGTGAAATTAGACATAAAATACAAGGTACAAGGGCACCGATATCTCCCTCTTGTGGTTAGAGGCTCAAAACCACAAGGGAACCACTTCTCGAGGTACACCAAAACTCAACATTGTTGACCATGTATTAACTCGAAAAAGCACTGCGTACTTGCGCCTTAAATGGAATTGAATCTTTGCAGCTGGCTTGACACACATCTGTCTTCACTAATTAATCACAACCACCCCATTGGTCGGTCATTTTGTTTTTAGTGTTGTAGGTGACATTTCATATTATTTTATCATCACATTGAACGAAAAACTAACCAGAAGTCTGAACGGGTATTAGCCAAATAATATAAACGAGGATTAAGATGGAAGATAAGTCAATAAGATTGCTTTTACTATGACGTTATTTATTTAGTAGAATCCATGTTACATGTTACATTTATTTAGTAGAATCCATGTTACATTGGTATTTAAAATACAACGGAATATATATTAATTGTTGAAGTTATTTATTTAGTAGAATCCATGTTACATGTTACATTTATTTAGTAGAATCCATGTTACATTGGTATTTAAAATACAACGGAATATATATTAATTGTTGATGAAAGGGGATGGTGTTTTATGTATTAACTGATTGTAAATGTTGATAGTTGATATTTTTAGTTCAGAAGTTTAACTTTGTGTTTATTAAACATTTATGTGCTTATCATAATTTGGGATGTTGTTTTATGTATTAACATCTCATAAATATTGATAGTTAATATTTTTAATTGAAAAGTTTAAGTTTGTATCTATTAATCATTTATGTTCTCAATATGGTTTGGGAGGTTTTTATAGTTTGATTTTCAATTAGTACAAACTATCCAATTAAAGTTTTTTGTCATATAGAGATGTAATTCGTTAATGTGAATACACAAGTATATTAGAGATACTTGTTCAAAGAAATGGATATGCCATCATGCTTTTATGTCAAACACTCCCGTTGAATCCTATCTCTTATATGTACAATATCGATTTGGGTGTGGTAGTATTTTCCTCAAATCATTACATGTTAATCTAGTGAAAAAATAATTGCGTGAGGTAGAGTTTGTGTCATTGAGAGAAACATTGTTTCAACTTAGCAAAATCATTTATGAAAATGAAAATTTAAAATATTTGGTACAATTTAACATTCCAAATATGTAAAAGTATACCTTAAAAATGAAAAACAAGTTGAAATTGCATGACTGCTCCCTATTCTTTGAGGTGTAAAATCTCTCCATATTTAAGTTTGTATATATAAATATCCAAGTGATTTATAGCTTTTTTGTTTTGTTTTCCATACATTTTTTTGGATACTACCACTATGAGGTTTTTGATCCATATACAAACTAGATTTTTAAAGAATATTGCTGAATTCATTTTTTTCCAGTTCTCTCTCTATATATACTTGAGTGGACCTAATGGTTAAAGAACATGTGTTTCCTGATAAGAGGTCACATGTTCAAATCCACAGGGGGTAGGGTATGTATACCTCCGTAGACTTTACTAGTCAAAATCGCTGGGCCAATTTGGTGTTTGGCTTGGCTGTGACCTTAAAAAACGATGAGAGATCTAATTGGGACTTCTCTCCAAGGTGAATCCATGATGTCGACAACAAGACATTTACCCCTATCAACAAAATTCTAAAAACATTGAACATATTTATGTGTTTATCAACATCTACAATTATCGATTCATTGATGTAAATAATTGTAGATGTTGATAAACACATAAATATGTTCAATGTTAATTGTAGATGTTTAGGGGTAAATGTCTTGTTGTCGACGTCATGGATTCACCTTGGAGAGAAGTCCCAATTGGATCTCTCATTGTTTGGAGCATGGAGTCCATTCAGATTTTGGTCTGACAACCATTACTAATTTTATGATTAGATAAAATGAAAATAAATTTTAAATTCTAAATGTAGTCCTAATATAGAATATAATGCATAGATACCTAGTTAAGATTTTAGGAAGAAGAAATGTAGATGTAAAATCAGAAGAAATAGAATCAGAATAAATAATGACAAAAAAGGATTGCTATTCATTAATGACAAAAGTTCTAAACAATCAACCAAGATAACCAAGAGAGCCTAAATTGAAATTACTAATCATAGTTCTACATCTACAGGGCAACAACCATTAAATAACATAAGCAAGAATGAAACAAAATTACATGAGAACAATTTACACTATAATGAACATTCTCATAGTGATTCCAACATAAAAATGCAGATAAATAGTCCCACACAATAGCATACACTAGAATCAATCTCGCAAAAGCAGTTGTTAGCTTCTTCATTAACATGAAAAGAGGTCTACATTGTTAAGCAAAAGCTTTTCCTCCTATTTTCTTATTGATGAAAAACCTCTATATAATAGAGATCGGTGTCATTTGGCTTTCTAACCCTCTCAACCTTTCAAATGCCCATTCCTAGGCCCTTTAATTCCTCTTGCAATTTGTCTTATTCTTCTAAGAATTTTCAACGGGGTTAGAGGACAATAATGTATTTGTGATTGCAATTGATTTGGTCACTAAAGGTAAAATTGATAAGAAAAAATAAATAGTCTACTTATTGTTATATATATATGCTTAGATTTATTGTTGCATATTAACAAACTCTTTTTTTTTTTTTATAAATTTTTAAGCTGAAAATTTACAATCAAAACGCTCTTCCTTCCTTCATCTTTATCTTTTTAATTCCCTGTATTGCATATTTTCCATATTTTAATTTTCATTGTTTGCACTATCTACTTCCATTGACAATGCTGCAAAGCAACATCTATTAATATTTACATAAATTTTTTTTGAACTTCACAGATTATCATTTATAACTTTGCCAACATAGTAAAAACAATGTTTACCCTAACTATGTGTTGGAGGTAGTTATATGTCTTTATAACAGTTGTGAATTCCTTAATGATATATATAAGATTTGCAAACACAAATTGATTTTGTAGTTAACACATTCATGCAATCAAACTATTAATTGTCTAAAATATTGGAACCTCAAAAACGTTTTAACCTCATGTATCATATTGATTGAAAATATGGAAAATATACAATTTTAATGCATGAGATGTTATAACACAAGTTATAACATCAAAATTCCTAACACTAATTTTCAACATCACATTATCAATCTCATCCATAACCAGGTTTAGTCCTCCATCAACATTTCTCAGTCAACACTTATAACAAGTTCTAACATCAAAATTCCTAACACTAATTTTCAACATCACATTATCAATCTCATCCATAACCAGGCTTAGTCCTCAGTCAACACTTATAACACAAGTCATACCATCAAAATTCCTAACACTAATTTTCAACATCACATTATCAATCTCATCCATAACCAGGTTTAGTCCTCAGTCAACACTTTGGCTCATCCCTTGCCGATTTATATTTTTAAATGAAATAATCTCTTTCCACCATAATTGCTGTCATGTGCTTAAAGCTAAAGTGGTGAGTACCTCCAGTCTAGTGCCAGATCATTGGATGCTTTGGATCCCGTAACCATAAACACTGAGCTCCTTTCCTTCGTCATACTCATAAAGAATCATCTTGATGGATACCGCAACACATTAAACACCTATTCGTAGAGTCATGAATTCGGAGCCCAAGCAAGCGAAACTCTCATGAATTGTGGAGAGCACTGTCACCGATGCCACCATGGATTCTAATGGCTGATATGCATCTATAAACTTGTGCATAAGTTGGATCAGAACTCTGAATCAAGGAATTGGGTATAAACTCCTTAATCTTGACCTTGAATGACTAATCGAATTAAAATGGACGTTTCATAAACTACTTGACACGGGAAATGCATATTCCAATATATTTTCCATACATGAGACTGTCCTGGAAATTTAAGTGGAGGAGCCGTCGGAATCCAAACGACTTGTAATTTCGCATTTCACTTGCTCTACATTTTCACGCTCCATGTTATAGAAAATCGAAATGGTTATAAGTGCAGGTTTGTGATTTGAACTTTTTCATAATAAATGCCATCCTCCAAATGGAATTTGCCCAGGTCGTATTGTTCTGTGGGCTTCGAGCGAAATGATTCCCCTATGCCAACGCTTTGCACAATAAGTGGAGGATAGATGATATGGTCGCCTTTCATAAGCGGGCCGCGGCCTTTAAGAGGTTCACCCAAAAAGAAAGGGCGTCGAGGTTCAACCTGCTACAGATTAATTCATCCGCATGAGGAAATTCCTTCTAGCTCTTGAATCTGTCCCAAAAATTCTTATTCCAGGTAATGTCCCACGCATCATAGGTCAACCATCACCGGATTCATACCGTCAATCCCCTTCTCCAGATTATTCTCGAGGTCAAGACACACTCTCACATCTCTAGCTTTCATGTGTAGCAATCCCAAAATCTTTAGCATTTTTTATTCTTGGCATATAGTGCATATGGGGTCACAATATTAGATTGATACAACTCTTTATTTATCACCATGAAGAGCCTTATTCCTTCTTCTGATTCAAGATAGTTCACAAGTATCTCTCGCCATGGCCGCATAAACCACCTGATTCAATATGTAGACATTTGGTTGTATAGTGAACCATATAAATATCCATCGCCATGGTCGTATAAACCACCTGATCCAATATGTAGACATTTGGTTGTATAGTGAACCATATCATGCATCTTAGGCCTCTATGTCTCTAGAGTTAATAAGCGTGTGCTTGTTAGAAGTAGTATTGACTTCCTCAAATGTGTGTTGTATCATACATGTCTATGATTAATTTTCATTTTTATAATGGTGTTATCTCAGATCAAGTCTAGTGATTCCCACTATAATACAAGAGTATATCTAGTGGTGAATCATATTATTCATCCGAGGTCTCTATGTCCATAGACTTAATAAGCACAACTATCACTATAATCTAAGAGCGAGTCTTATCACAAGGGGTTAATATGTCTACTTTGAGGGAATTGAACTTGGTTGGGGAGGATAACAAACATGCTACCCAACTACTTGGGTTATAAACCCAGGATAGAAAATGAGGAACGATGCAACACTAGGACTTCCTGAGAAGTCACCCATCCCAACACTACTCTGGCCCAAGCACACTTAATTGTGGAGTTCTAATATAATCTAGTGCAGATCGCACCCAATTGCACTGTTTCATTGCTGGGTAACAACATGCAACTCCAATGGTTGCTAGATATTGTATACACCTTATAACTCATTGTTTGACAGTTGCAAACATTTGTAGTGGAACAAATAATCTCTACAATGGTCGTTGTCTCATATAGTGCAACATTGTCAAACCATCATAGTAATTTGAAATATTAACCATTCGAGAAGTTTCAAATATGACCATTGGAGTCTTTTTAAATATCTTCCCTCGAAGAGGTTTTATATATAATCATTGGAGATAATTTAAATGAGCCACATGGTACTTTTGGAATATAAGCCATCATACTTGAATTAAAAAAAATAACCGGAGCAATCTCAAATAATAACGATAAGAGCAATCTCAAATATAATTCAATGGAGCACATGATTGAAAGTGTCATTGGAGCATCTTATAAAATCCCCCCATGCTTAATTTTTAGCTACCCCTATGGTTTATTTTATGTTGAGAGTGTTAATTTTTAGCTACCCCGATTGTTTATTTTATGTTGAAAGTGTTCTAAACTGCTTCGCTAAGTAAAATATTGACTTGATAGAAATTTTGAGAACGGTTAAAAACATTCGATAAAAGATATTAACCTTCATTGAAGATCTATCCTAGTTACCAAGTTTTAAGAAGCTACAATTGATCCAAGCTACAATGGATTGATGATTTTTTTTTTACATTGCATAGAGGATAATAGGTGGAGCTTCTCAATGAATGGTTACATAGTCCCGTTTTAACACTAATTTCATAACTTTCATAATTGGTGAAGTCGAACAATTTGATGTGACGAGGAATCATAAATGTACGTATCCACACTTTTGGACCTTAGATTCAAAAACCTTGGGTTTTTAATCCCCTAAAACCTTTAAACAACCTTTTCTTGGAGTCAAAATGTCAACTTGACCTTTACTCAAAATTATGTGCAAAAACTTTTTTTAATAAAAGTCCAAGCCTTGTTCATCATGCTACTTTACTCAAATTAAGTTTTTCCAACTCGTCTAACATTTATATTATATAGGCTCTCAAGATGTTGCCTAATGTTGGCATAATTTATAAGTAGTTGGAAGATTTTAATTCAAAAAATTAAGTTTTTCCAACTCGTCTAACATTTGTATTATATAGGATCTCAAGGAATTGCCTAATGTTGGCATAATTTATAAGTAGTTGGAATATTTTAATTCAAAAAAAGGGCCCATTGATCTCATGTGCATTTTAAACCCAATACTCGATGAAAGTGTTGATTCAACCCAAAGCCTAGTTTTGAGTTAGCCTATGATGGGAAACACTTATGTACCCTAAACTAGGCTACAAAATGAGTTCAAATAGGCTATAGCCATTTAATTCCAAGTGGTGCAGGGGCATTTAAACTAGGATGCACACAATGTGATGAATGTACATAAAGCAAACCTACTGGGCGAACCAATCTAATTATGCAACTATTATAGATCACTATAACTGTGCAAGACAACAATAGTATCAAACAAACATTTAATTAATACTAATTCCAATCAGTAACAAAAAATCATCGAGTTAACTTGAAATAATAAGGCTAAGGGAGAGAAAAATTCATTTAACAAGCTTGATAGAAATGAAAAGTGGGGCCCCAAGTCGGTTGACTAGGTGGGCTATTGAGGCCTCAACAATGGAAACACATTGGGCGAAGCCATCAATATGCTAAAGTATAAGTATAAAGTACAAACAATATGCTATTTCTTATTTTTTTAAGTACATCTAGAAATTAATATACATATGGTCCTAGAGGATCTTTCTTCATGATGAATTCAAAAGTAAGCCCTGCATACTAGCCAAAAAACTCATTTGTTTTGTTAAGAGGACAAAGTGATGAAGTGCATGTGTAGCTCAATGTTTTTACATCGTTGATGTTGAATTGGATCTTTGGCGAGCTTGATGGCACTCTAATTGTCACACAAAATGGTTGTCAAATGCTGCTACTAGAATCCAAATTCTGAAATGATCTGTTGAACGCATAAGGATTCTTGACTTGCATTAACCGTTGCTCAACACTTTGATTTTGCTGAAGAAATAACAAGAGCTTGTTATTTCTTAGAAGGCTGAGTGACAAGTCCGGAACCAAGACTAAAAACGTAACTTGTAGTAGACTTTCGATCATCAGGGTTGCTAGCCCAATCAAAATCAATGAAACCAACCAACAAAGGAGTCTCTATGGAATTGTAATGCATCCCAAACTGAATTGTACCTTGGATATATTGAAGTATCCTTTTGTTGCTTTCCAATGAATTTCATGGGGTGCTTGCCTATATCGGGCAATAAGACCGATAAAAAAGGAAATATCAGGATGAGTATGAGTCAAATACAAAAGGATACAAACTAATTGATGGCACAAAGTGGAATCTACTTCGAGTGTAGTGCATGTGGCAACATGTTTGACTCTATACTGGAAGGGAGAAGGGGTTGGTTTATAATATTCCATGTGAAAGCAATGAAGAAGGTCACATGCATACTTATACTAGGAAAGGAAAATTCCTTCCTTGGTTTGCATTACTTGAAGGCCGAGGAAATAATGCAAATAACCTAGGTTTGTCATTTCAAATTTCTTCTTAAGGATGGATTTCACATGTTTAAAAGTTTAGGGTCACTATCAATGAGGATAAGGTCATCAACATAGAGAAAAAGGATTATGAGATGGTTTCCTACTTTCTTGGCATATACATTGGGGTCATAATGACATCTAGAAAAATGGCGTCAAGAATAAAGCTATCCATTTTAGCATACCTATCTCGAGGAGTTTGCTTAAAACCATAAAGAGATTTCTTAATGTGGAAAACAAGGTTGGAGTTATTCTGAACATAGCCATGAGGTTGTTCCATGTAAATTTCTTTTTGTAGATCCACATGCAAGAAGGTTGATTTAGCATCCATATGATGGACCTCCTGTTTATTTGAGGCGACACGAGCTAGAACAAGGAAAATGGAATTGGTTTTGGCTACAGGGCAAATTGTTTCATTATAGTCAATGCCTTCAACTTGAGAAAATCCTTTGGCAACTAATCGAACATTATGTCTTTAAACACTTTCGTATGATGCATACTTAGTCCTATACACCCATTTACATTTGACAAGTTTTCTTCGTTTTGGAAAAAGGTATAAGTTCCAAAGTACCATTCGCCATTAAGGAATAGTTCCCCAAACTTCAAATATCATCGTGAAGGAAAATGATAGACTTGGGATATATAGGACCCCATGTTGGACCATGATCCTCCTTCAAATCCTTGTAAGAATAAAAAAAGTCTTCTTCTAAGCATGTCTTTGATTCCTTGAATGAAGAAGACAAGGAGGCCCCTGATCCAGGTGGATATTGGTGGCCACCCACCTATTCCAACTGACTCCTCTTGTTCGTTTTTGTTCAACATGTTCTTCTGTACTTCTTTGTAATTGTGGGTTCTACACTTCTGAGGCTATCTAAAGCCCCACAGATCCTCTAGGTGGACACTGGTGGCCTCTTGCCTAATCCAAATGGCTTATTTTATATGTTTTCATGTTAGCACATCTTGCTGTACTTCCATGGTCGTTTTGGAGGCCTAAACAATGCTTTTTTTGGCTCGCCATAGTCAAATTGTAGACGGAGTCAAGTTTGACGACAAAATGTGTAGTTCTCTGAAAGACCTTTCCAACGGGTTATCACGAGCCTAAAACCGAGGTCGTATGCAAAAGTTATGATCCTGGGAAGTTGAGGTACCAACTTACACCAACTTACTCATAGGGGCCCACATTACTTTTGGCGTTTCACCTTCTAGGGTTAGGTTTTTGGATGTCTAGGGTTTTGGCATTCATGAGTAATATCAAAAAGGCCTATGGAGCCTCATTGTAATCCATTCTGCTCAGACGGATGCGCATAACAACCACATCTCTTCTTAGAGATAACTACCACCATTCGAGCAAGTGTTTCAGTTCTGCAGTTTTACAGTTTCAACGTATTTCATTATTTAATAGAAGATATTGTTCATTGGATATCTGTGTTATTCTTCATATCTCTGTGTTTATTGTATTTAGTCTGTTAATCAGTTCGTTCTGCTCCTAAATCCGGATCAATGGTATCAGAGTGGTCATTTCTTCATTTATTTTTCTTCGTGCATGTCCTCGACAAGATTTGGGTACAAGAAGTTGGGACTCGAACCAATCGAGCCATTACAAGATCGATCGTGTCGAGCCCGACAACAACCCATGGGGGACGAAAAGAAAGATGATGGAGCAGGAGATCCTATTAAAATGTTGTTCGAGGAAGCCCTCGCGCGACAAAGGAACAAAATGATGGGAAACTTCACAAAGATCCTTTGACGACTGCCCACAGGAGAAGCATATTCATCAAGCGACCATGCAACCCCCTTCAAGGTACAAGTAAATTTTGGTATTCCATTATTTGAAGGACTGATAGATGCAGATGCTGTAGATAAATGATTGAATCTACTAGAAGGGTATTTTTCGGTCCATAGTTTTTCCGATAGGGAAAATATCACTTTTGCACTCCTCAAGGTCGTTCCTCATGTTAAAGACTGGTGGGATACTTACTCTGAGAAAAGGGTCGTGAAGGAATTTGCAATTTGTGTGGTGGCCCCTACATGGGATTCCTTCTGGGACACCATTAAAGAACAATACTACCCTGTTGGAAGCTACGAGGACCAATACACCAGATGGACCACCCTATGTCAAGAAAGGGACCGGATAGTACCAGATTTCACCAATATTTTCCATACCCTACGCACCGAATTGAGTATCAAAGACATTGAGCATCATCTGGTGTTCAAATACCGCGATTGTTTGCATAGATACATTCAAACAAAAATGGAGTTTCTGGACATCGCTTCATTGGGCACGACTTATAGATACACTGTTAAGATCGAGCATAAATTTAAGAAGAAAATGCGAGAGTTTGGATCTGCAAACCCCTCACAGCCGAAGTAGGGCGAAGGCAACCCCAACCCACATAGCAAGGGACCAAGTCGAGATGGTCGCCCTCAGGACAACCAGTCCAAGCCGCGAGAAAAGAAGACGAAGGACACAGGAAAATGGTGAGTACCATAAAATTCCTTGGCACAACATCGAAGAATGCTGCTCCAAGCAGTCCCTCATGGCTGAACTAAAGGCTTTCGAGTCAGAGGTCGATTTTGATTCCGAATCAAATCCCGAAGGAGGGAAGCAGATTATCGATGTTGAACCCAATGCCATTGTCACTACCACCAAAGTCCGACCAAGCGAACCAGAGTAAGGGGAACGCCTCTTTCACTCGCAGATGTGGGCAAAGGGGGCTCTGCTTCATTTCATTGTCGATAGTGGTAGTCAGAAGAACCTGATTTCAGCAGAGGTCATCAAGCGACTTGACTTGCCAACGACAACACACCCGCAACCCTACACCATCGACTGGCTTCGCCAAGGAAGAGATCTCCGTGTCAGCCAACCGTGTTGTCTGCCCTATGACATCAAGCCCTTCAAAGATGAGGTACCATGTGATATTTCTCCCCTTGAAGTTTGTGATGTTCTTTTAGGACAACCATATTTGTGGAAGCGTCATGTTGTGTATGAGTCTAGACCCCACAGTGTTATTATTACTTTGGGTAGAAAATTGTACAGGATACCAGAGGTAGCACCGTCTACTGTTATTTCTTTAATCTCTGCTAAGCAATGCAGTAAGGTCATCTCACAGACCGAGAAGTTCGTCTTCTTTGTGATCCATGCTCACAGTAAGCAGAAGGTTTCCGCCACATCCATGGCCTCTACACAGAGCCTCTCTTTGTAGCAAATGCAAGTGGGCAGGATCGTGGAAGAATACAAAGACATATTCTCATCACCTACATGGGTACCGAGAGACTGCCAAGTCAAGCATCCAATTGATCTGACCCCTGATGCACCTCTACCTAATGGACCAGTCTATCGTCGCTCGCTGATGGAAAATGATGAAATCAAGCGTCAGATCCAAGAGATTCTTCAAAAGGGGCACATTAGACCCAACTCCTCCCCTTGCAGAAGCCCGATTGTACTGGTGCAAAAAAAAGATGAGACTTGGCGACTTTGCATTGATTATAGGGACTTAAACAAAATCACAGTAAGGAATCGATACCCCATTCTTAGGATTGATGACCTTCTTGACCAACTCAAGGGGGAAAAGTTTTTCAACAAGATTGACCTAAAGTTTGGCTACCACCAGGTTCCCATCGAACCAATTGATGTATGGAAGACAACCTTCAAATTTAAAGAAGGTCTCTTCGAATAGCTAGTCATGCCCTTTGGCTTAACAAATGCACCAACCACTTTCATGAGGTTGATGGATGATGTACTTAGACCCTTCACTAACTCCTTTGTGGTGGTATATTTGGATGACATCTTCATCTTTAGAAGAATGTGGGAGGAGCACATGCGACATATTCAATAGGTTTTGAGCACTCTGCGACAACACAAGCTATATGCCAACTTGGAAAAATGCTCTTTTGGCATGAATATGGTCCAATACTTGAGCTACATTGTTGATGAGCATGGGGTACATGTTGATCCAACTAAGATCCAATTCATCCGTCACTGGCCAACCTCGACCACATTGAGCGAGCTTCTTGGGTGATCCAGATGGATCTAGGGAACATCATAGAAGTTTCATAAGTGTCCCAAGAGGCTCAGAATGGTTTCAACAGACAGAGAAAGGGAAAAAATTAAAAGTTCCCAAAACTCAGTGAAAATGGCATGATCGCGAAGAGCGTGTTGCAAGATTTCCAATGACGTAAACGACTCATCAAACATAGTTACGAATTGAAAGATATTCACGGTCAAAGTTGTGGTCAAACATGGCAAATCAAGAGGGGCCACATCATCATCCGTATTATTGACGTCAGAAGCTAACATGGTAGGATGACATCATCATGACGACTGCTGATGTCAGCATGCCACATGGTAGAACTAGAGGTTGCCATGTGTCACTCGCCAATAGGCTTTTCAGGGGTCCATGTGGCCAATAGAAAAATGCCACGTGGCACCACCCAAAAAGCACCACGTGTCATGTATGGATTGACGTGGAGGTGATGTCAGAGATCATGTGGACCATTCAGCGGATTTCGCGTGGCCCAATCAATGGGGACACGTGGCACCCCTGAAATGCCCAAGGAGGGCTTGTGACCGAAAAAAAAATATAAAACAGACCCCTGCCAAATCTAGCGGAGGTCCCGCCATATCTAGCACATCCGCCAAAGATAGAGGCTGATATACAAATATAGCGGGGGTTATAACCAATGGCCCAAAAGGGAGGTCCACGGGTTTGACCCCGAGACCTCCCCCCACATATAACATTTTAATTGTAGCACCGACAACCAACTCGCCAACGAACCCGTTGGTAAATCCATTCGCCACTTTTCTATTTAAGCCAGGTTCTACCCAACCAGAGGAGGAGGAGTGTGCCATTTTGCCCAGGTCCGTACCTGGCATGTTTTTCTATGTAGATGTCAGTGCATTAATTGCACAGGGCTGCACGTAAATTGAGATAGAGGTCCAGAGGAGGCCTGAAGGTGCTTGTGTTCGATGGAGACGATTTGACAGTTGTTTTTACGTAATTCGATGACACAAATATAATGGCGAGGTTGTTTTTGAAGCAGAGCTTCAGATCAACAAGCTAACTTCTGGAGAAACCATTATAAGCATGCTTTTCATTATGTTGTTTTTCTTATTAAATGTTGCAACATAACATGCGTGTTACAGGTTTGAAGGAGCATGGAGAGGCTGGAACAAGGCAACATGATCAACTTATTCCTTCTATCTCTTATTTTCTTCTCTTCTTCCACATAAATACCAATCAGTTACATGTGATAGAGAAATTGTGGCATTTGCATGATAAGTGGCCAACAAAGCAGTTCTAAATCTCGTAGTTCGAGATCTTTGTATGGGTTGCATATATATGCTTGGATTTGAGCAATAGATCTAAGGCACTCTATGGATCCATGATGATGGGGGTCATCTTTTATTCTTCCTCTTTTTATGTATTGAGTATGTGGGAATGATGTCCATGTCGGCATCATGGATGCCTCATGAGCATGAGAACTCGTGAAGGTTGTATACATTCCTGATCACATTCTGATCTCTTGTTGCCATCGCCGAAAAGGGACTTTGGCCTTACAACTTTTAAATGAGAGACATCATTACAACGAGGAGAATAAAGCGGTCAAGCTTTGGAGCATGACCTGGAGACGTAGCCCACATCGGGTGAACTCTGTTATCAAGGGAAGTGTCATATTCATTATGTGTATTATGTTCTTATGTTGCTTTTCCATGAATTTGTGCACATAGGATATTAAATGCAAGCATGGCATATAACACATAAGGAAAACTAAAGATTTTTTATTCACTTCAGATTCAATCTTATAAAGACTTCAACTATACCTTTAATTGCAAATCGCTCAAGTAAAACGATCTATAGCCGACCCTTTGAAGGAGTGACAAGATTAAATAAATATTTGAAACCAATCACCACCTTGGTTCAAATAATGTGGTATCAGAGCAGGCTTGATACCAATTGCAGGTGTTGAATCTAAGGATGGCAAGATTGCCAAAACAATCGTGGTTCAATGAGCTTCAAGAGCTCAACCAAATGCTTCAAGCAGAGAATATTGGATTGAAGACATTGTTGCATGTTGCAGAAGAAGAGAACCAAAGGTTGCAAGAGCAGTTGCAAGCCATGAAGATGCAGACAGGGGAAGGCTCTACGAATGAGACGGTGATAAGACCATCTTGTGACCATGAAAACTTCACCAATTATGGGTGCAAGCATGACAATGCAAATGCATGCACACTTTTTCAAGCAAATGAAGATGAACTATAGGCATCCAGAAACCAAGGAGGATTCCTAGAAGCATCTTCCATTGATCCTTCTCACCAAGAACAACTAGACACATCTCAAGAAGCAGACCAGGACTCCTAGTATGAAGTGGAGGTAAATAAACCATGTGGAGTTCCTTTCTTGATTAATGATGATGATTCTTTTGAAATCCTTGAACATCGTGCTTCTTGCATCGGCTTAAAGTTGATGAGAAAAATGTGATATGAAGGAGGCAGACTTGGAACCAATGGCCAAGGTATTGTGGATCCCATCGAGGTAGTGGTTTGGCCTCGATATGCCAGGATAGGCTATGTCCCAAAGGATGTTGGAGAAAGCTCCAAAACCATTCGGGAAGAAGACCCCAGGACAGTCACTGAGACTCCAAAAGTCAATAGTTCATCAAGAGATGAAATTGATTCAGTGCAGGCCGAGAGCACAACTTCTCATGATCGAGGATTTGAGACATCTTTAGGAGAGATGATAATTACAATGGCAGAGTTGAGACCAACTCTTCTTTCCAGTCTGAATCCAGAGGAAAATCACCGAGGTATAAGAAATCTCAAACCTCTAAAATGCCATTTGATTATAAGCATGTTAATCATATAAAACAGAGCTTGTGGCATCCAAGACCATGCACTTCTTGTGGATTGAATAACCACGTAGTGTCCCAGTGTTGGAAGAGAAAATCCTTGTGCAGGAAGGTTATGGCAACTAAGAGAAGGACGAGGATGGCATATTGCTTTCCACACACGGAAAAGAGCAGGGGAAATGCACCTCTGAAGGAGAAAAGCTACTGCAACCATTGTAGCAAAGATGGGCATCATGAGGCAACTTGTTGTGCCTTACATCCAGATCTACGCCCAAAGAGGAACAAGAAGACCAGACAGACACCTCCGAGGGAGACAACTAGTCAGGCAGTGCTGCAGGGAAATCCACCACCAGGAGGAAACGAACTACCATAGAAAGGACAACTCGGTAAAGAGGACATGTTCGGCATATTGACTGAACGAATGGGGAAAATACTTGAGTTAGTCGAGAGTGGCCATCTTTGTAAATCACATGTTGCGTTTCAAACCCCATAGAAGGGTATTATGTAAAAGTGATAATTGTTAATATCACTCCTTTTCTGGCACATGTTGATATTGTTAGGCCTTGTGAGGTAGTTTGAGTATGGGTTTCTTATTGTAAGTCCAATGGACGTGAAAACTTATAATGTAAAGACTTTTGGGGACCAAAATTCCTTTCAGTTGGGAGGCGTGATCCGGATGGATCTAGGGAACATCACGAAAGTTTCAGAAGTGTCCTAGGAGGCTCAGAATGGCCTCAGCAGACAAAGAAAGGGAAAAAATTCAAATTTCCCAAAACTTAGTGAAAATGGCATGACCGCGAAGAGTGCGTCGCAAGATTTCCAACGGTGAAAACAACTCGTCAAATAGAGTTACGGATTGAAAGATATTCACAATCAAAGTTGTGGTCAAACATGGCAAGTCAATAGGGGCCACATCATCATCCGTACTGCTGACGTCAGCATGACATCAACAACTGACATGGAAGGATGACATCAGAATGACGGTTGCTAACGTCAACATGCCACGTGGTAGCACCAGAGGCTTCCACATGTCACCCGCCAATAGGTTTTTCATGGGTCCATGTGGACCAGTAGAAAAATGCCACGTGGCACCCCCAGGGGACACCACCCAGAAAGTGCCATGTGTCATGTACGGATGGACGTGGAGGTGTCGTCATCGATTAGGTGGGCCAATCAGTGGATGCCACATGGCCCAATCAGCAGGCGACACGTGGCACCCCCGAAATGCCTAAGGAGGGCCCGTGACCGAAAAAAAAATAAAATATAAACGGACGCCTGCCAAATCTGGCGGAGGTCTTGTCGTATCTAGCACATCCACCAAAGATAGAGGCATGTATCCAAATATAGCAGGGTTTATAACCAATGGCCCAAAAGGGAGGCCCGCGGGTTTGCCCCCGGGACCTCCCCCCACATATAACGTTTTAATTATAGCGTCGACAACCAACTCGCAAACGAATCCGTTTGTAAATCCATCCACTACTTTTCTATTTAAGCTAGGTTCCACCCAACTAGAGGAGGAGGAGCACACCAGTTCACCCAGGTTCGTACCGGACAGATTTTAATATGCAGATGTCAGTGCATTAATTGCACATGGTTGCACATAAATTGAGACAGAGGTCCAGAGGAGGCCGGAAGGTGCCTATGTCCGATGGAGACGATTTGACATTCATTTTTAGGTAATTCGGCGACGCAAATCCAATGGAGAGGTATGTTTTTGTAGCAGAGCTTCAAATCAACAAGCTAAGTTCCGGAGAAGCCAATGTAAGCATGCTTTTCATTATGCTGTTTTGTCATTAAATGTTGCAACATAACATGCATGTTATAGGTCTGAAGGAGCATGGAGAGGCTACAGTGAGGCAACATGATCAACTTATTCCTTCTATCTCTTCTTTTCTTCTCTTCTTCCACATAAAAACCAATCAGTTACATGTGACAGAGAAATTGTGGCACTTGCATGATAAGTGGCCAACGAAGCAGTTCTAAATCTCGTAGTTCAGGATCTTTGTATGGGCTGCATATATATGCTTGGATCTGAGCAACAGATCTAAGGCACTCTATGGCTCCATGATGATGGGGGTCATCTTTTATTCTTCCTATTTTAATGTATTGAGTATGTGGGAAAGATGTCCATGTCAACATCATGGATGCCTCTTGAGCATGAGAACTCATGAAGCTTGTATACATTCCTGATCACATTCTGATCTCTTGTTGCCATCATCGAAAAGGGAATTTGGCCTTACAACTTGTAAATGAGAGACATCATTACAGGGAGGAGAATAAATCGATCAGGATTTGGAGCATGACCAGGAGACATAGCCCACATTGGGTGAACTCCGTTATCAAGGGAAGTGTCATATTCATTATGTGTATTATGTTCTTATGTTGCTTTTCCATGAATTTCCACACATAGGATATTAAATGCAAGCATGGCATATAACACATAAGGAAAACTAAAGAGTTTTTATTCACTTTGGATTCAATCTTATAAAGACTTCAACTATACCTTTAATTGCAAATCGCTCAAGTAAAATGATCTATAGTTGACCCTTTGAAGGAGTGATAGGATTAAATAAATATTGGAAACTAATCACCACC
>WSFP011290598.1:0-47430 GCA_009831015.1 Picea engelmannii
CTTAAAATTTTAAAGAGGGGAGTAAAAAAAAAAAAAAAACTAGGATATAAATTAATAAATAAATAAATAAAAATGTTTGTCTATGTATATATTAAAAAGAATGTTAGGCGCTTTTATCTTTTGGGGGTTTAACAAAAAAAAATAATAATAATGAATAATGGAAAGAGAGAAAGAAAGAGAAAATAAAAAGAATAATAAAATAAAAATAAAAATAAGGAAACTTGGATTTAGGAAACTTAAAAAAATTGGAAAGTGGGAGACATAGGGAAAAAGCAAAAGGGGAATCAACATTTAAGTAACTACTAAATTTCAGAAACATCATTTTAGGAAAGTGAATAAAAGCTTGGGAGGGGATCTAGGAACCCTAGGAGAGATTTAAGGAGCGATTTTGGGGGTGTGAGGGAATTTAGACTTTTAAATTATTAAACAGAAATTAATTATTGGAGAACCCTAGGGATGAGAGACACTTGGATGGCGGAGATTGTTCAAGAGGATTTGTGATTAAAAATTAATTAATTACTAATTAGGAAAGTAGGTGAGTCTCATTTTGCTATAAAAGAAAGGGAAAGGAAGGATGAAAAGGGGGGACGGTGAGCGTAATGTTACGTTGCCGAATTGTGGTTTGACGGATTTTCTTATGAGGAGTTGGGTGTAATCTCAGCTTGGTTGGAGTGGTAGCTCATCCATGGAGGCGAGCTGAGATGCTAGCTATTTCTGGTACTTGTGTGGCCCCTTTGCGGCTCGGGGGGCTAAGGGGGAAGCAGATTACCCCTAGCGTTTGGCTGGGAGGTACCGGTGAGTTCTCTACGGTCGGCGAGCGAGAGGAGTACGGAGAGCGGGATGCGGTTCGAAGCGCGGGACGTCAATCCGAAGGGAGGGGCGATTAGGCACAAGTATGCCTTTCATCCATATGGTAGAAGAAGTGGTTCATCATGACGTTCTGAATTTTTGATATTGATATTATAGTATTCTGGAAATTGTCTGTAAATTTCTACCATTTGCATTCTGGATATTGTTGTAATGTTATCTCGTGTCTCCTAGAAATTGCTGGAATTGATGTTGTTATGGCCATTGTATCTGATCCTTGTCTCTAATGTTATCACTTGCCTGCTGGAATTTCTGAATGGATACTATTGTATTCTGGTATGTGATATTAATGTATTCTGTTCTGGTCCCTCAAGATTCTCTCAATCGTTTGTTATCTCTCACAATCTTGTTCTCTGGAAGTTGCATTATCCTTCAGAACGAGTATTCTTGTGTGGGGCGTTACAGTTTTTATAGTGGGAATTTCACTGTGGGTGCGTTTTATAACTATGATTTTGAATAATACCTCTGCGTTCCTTTGATAACTGTGATTTGAATAGTACCCCTGCATTTTTTTTTATAACTATGATTTAAATAATACCTCTGCGTTCCTTTGATAACTGTGATTTGAATAGTACCCCTGCGTTTTTTTTATAACTATGATTTGAATAATACCTCTGCGTTCCTTTGATAACTGTGATTTGAATAGTACCCTTGCGTTTTTTTTTTTATAACTGTAATTTTGAAGAATACCTCGGCGTTCTTTTGATAACTGTAATTTGAGGAATACCTCCGGGGTTGTGATACCTGTGATCTCATGGAGGAATGACTCGGTGTCGCCGTCATATAGATGGTTTAACCACTGTAGGCATGTTGGGGGTTTTCACAATTGATTTGCGTGTTACCTTGGTCGTTCTCATCGTTTACAGAGGGCGTTTCTTTTTTTTACCTTCGGTGAACCATCTATACCCTGGATTTCGTGGTATTTAATGGACGTTTTTACTTGCCAAGGGCCATTCTTATTTGGGGGCGTTTTATTTGCAAACCGTGGACAACTGTTATCCTGGGCGATCCTGTACACAGTGGGTCGATTTGTGTGTTGAGTTTTAATTGGGCGTTTCTATTTTAAGTGTGGATTCATGCACTGCGTCTTTATTGCGTTTTATCAGTATGCTGAGTTACTGCATTGCGCTGTCACATGCGTTACTTACTGCGCCCCCGCTGGATGGTTTACCCAACACATTATTCATGTTCCCAATAATTTTGTGTATGGCCCCTTCTAATTTGAGCATGGTATTAATATTCTGTTTTTTTGGGACTGTCGTCGTACTCCAAATGAGCATGGTCCTGATTTTAGGATTCTTTTAGCGTTTTAATAGCTGGCAGTGATAAATAGTTAACTTCACGGTTCCAAGGTTACCGATTAACATCATGGGTCCATAATGTTGTTCAATATTCTAGTAAATACTGTCGGCAATTTTGGGTTATAATATTGTTTAAATGTTGGGCTCCAACCTTTCATTTTAAATATTAGGATGAACATTTCCGTTCATCATTGAGGTCTCATTACGCTGTCTAAACTGTTGGCCTCAATAATGCGGCTTGGTTATGATTTTATGGTTGTAGGATCACTATAATAATGATTGAGTGTTATTGTTGAAATGGTTGATTTAATTTGGTGGTTAATTTAAGCGGTTTAATAATAGGGCTTAGTGCTAAGAGGTTAATTATCTTAGTGTGACATTGTTGTTTAATTTTGGTTTTAATGTTTTTGTTTTAATACTAGGGATCGAATAGATTGGTCATTTATGGAATCCCTTTTTATAATCACTCTCAACCTCATGGTTTCATTAATCTCTCTTTTTACAATCAAATAAAAATGACTATAATCAATTTTATTGTATCTTTGTATTCATACTTTTTGGAGACTTCAAAAAAAAGGAGAAACCTTTTATTATATTTTATCTCTTAAACAAAAATCCTTAAGGTTGTCACACTATTAAATTGGATTATAAATTGTACGTCTAAATTAATCACTCTTTTAAACTATAAATATATGCTTCAATGTTTAAATGATCTCCCTAAAACCTGATACATTGAATGCTTGAACCCCCAATCTTTAAACTTAGCTTTAAGTACTTATCCATCCATATTAACCCTGACACTTGGACTTTCACATTATCCCCATTCTAATATTAACTTAAGTATGTCAATATTGTTTAACTGCCTAGTAATTCCTTGTTCACCTTACAATACTAATGGATGTTTAAAGTGAAAGGTTAACGATGATGTTGAGCGCCATGTTAATACTTGTTTAGCTGCAATGTTAATACTCGTTCAATTGAAATGTTAATATGGGTTTAAGTTGGAATGTTATTGAGGATGTTTAAGCGCAATGTGAACACTCATTTAGCTGCAACGTTAATACTCGTGCAATTGAAATGTTAATATTGGTTTAAGTCGGAATGCTATTTGATGATGTTTAAGCGCAATATTAACCCTTGTACGGACCATGTAAAGTAGGGTAATAAATTGGGAGGCATGTGAAGATATTATGGAGAATTTGGCTAGTATTCAATCACGGATGAGTCATAGACATTGCCTGGTATTTAATTTTAAGTGTTCGTTGTCAGATTCCTCATCATGCGCCTTTCGTAAGGGGCGCAATCGTACTTCTTATTTATGTCGTACTTGATTTGGTTCAGTTGGTTGCTTGGTCTGCTTGTGTCGGGCGGGATGTAGACACCTCCATGTTCCTCAGAACAGTCGCCAGCCCTGAGACCTTAAATGGTTAAAAACGATGGGAAACCGGGCTTGAGCGTTGATTATGTGTCTTGGAGGTCCTAACCTTGAAGGGTAGGATGGGCGGGAGGTCAGTCGTATTTAGTGGTCAGTTTTACTATTTGTCGTGGTTGCGTCTTGTTGGTCATCAAGTGGCGACATAGAGTCACGTGTATTTTTACTCCTACACGCACGCACACACCTCAAAAAAAATTTTTGCACCTATCACTAAAACGGTTGTTGTAACGATCCAGGCTTTTACAAAAATGTTGAACTCTTTTTGCAAAAGAAATGTAGGCAAATGATATTGAATTTTTTTTGCACATCTTTCAAAAGGAAAGAAAAAGAGGACCTAAAACGTTGTTCTACACATATTTCAAAAGGAAAAAAATAGATCTAGCAAATGCATTAAGGATAGTACATGTAGTTATGTCGAAATCCCAAGTATATATTATTCTAAACCATTGACATGGATGAAAGAAATACAAGACAACTACATCATATGAACATCTATAATGTAACCCATAAAATATTTAAAAAGTAGAAAAATAAATTTAAGCATTCATGTGTATATAATAAAGCCATCATAAAAACACACTAGAACTTACAAATTCAATCTACATATACATGACCTATGCATCATCAGGTATGGATCATCCTTCTTCGATATGGAAGCATCCTTCTTGTGCACTCTATATGGCACTCTCTTTTCCAATTTGGCCTATAACACATTTGAAATTTGCATATGTCCATTAAGGCATCTACTTACATAAATAACATTTTTAAATAATTTTTGATGAGTTAAAATTAAATGATTAACACTTGAAATCATAGTTTTAAATTTTGAAAAATGCAATACCTATGATGTGTCAACCTCAATATCGCCCCCCTCTTGAAATTACCCCAACATTTGGGATGAAAAATGAGATAAACCTATAAATGTGTTGGGAGATGGCAAGGGAATCTGTGAACAAAGAGACTTTGAATTTTAGACAAATGTGTTCACATTAATGGTGATATATAAAAATTTTGGATTGATTCTTCATGTGGAAACTATACAACTAAAGTGTAGGTATGGATTTTTTAAAAACATGTACCTGATTCATTGCATTAAAATCTAAAGATGATGAATGAAGTCCCCTATTTAATGAGGAATCATTTAACATTTGACCAAACTACGATTAATGAACATATAACACATGTCAATTATTTCTAACAATGAAATGATGTGTATCTAGATCTAGTAACAATAAAACTATCCCCAAATGAATGAACAAATTACAAACTAAAACACATACCGGTCAATTCCTCATGCCTAATTAACTCTTTCCATCCACTAAGACAAAATTTGGCATAAGCCCTTATCTCTTCTACACTAATGGAATCTATCTCCTCATCCATCTTGTCAGCATAACTTTCCCGAGTAGTGGATTGTGCCCTATGTCGGTTCAAATCAACTTCAATACCATACAAAACATATTCTAAGTTATCTCCAATTGTAGTCCTCGCCTCCTTGCCAACTTATGATGTGGCTTGCATCTTTGCATTTGAAGCAAATGCCCCTATTGGGAGAGATACCAAAGGTGGTGGATGAATCAACAATTATGCATCTCGATATGCCCTTTTTGATTATATGTTCGACCTTTACCAACCTTGTAATATCGAGATGGTAAGCTGGTATAATCGGGGTGCATGCCCAAAACAAAATATGCATAGAAAAGTCTAGAAAAGTAAATTGGTACCTCATCATTCCATGGAAACCTCCAATATGATGCCAAGAATATATTATAGAGAAGTCTTGCAATATTTGGGTGCTTGAAATACTGCACCTTCGACATCAGTCACTTTGGACCTTCCTTGAAATTAAACATTGAAATTGCCTCCTCTTTTGACACCATGTTTTGTACTACTTCCTATTTATTAGGGCCCATCACCTCTGACTTTTTTCTCCTCATCAAATCTATGAAGGTATCAGACGTTGGCCCAAGGTTCTGATACACATTAACAAATTTTTATAGAGAATGCAAAATGATCTCCAAGATTTTCTTGCTCTCTATAGGGAGAGCCATATGCCTAAGATCATTCTTGAGATTATCATGATGGGATGAGCATTGTTGGAGCATAATTTCTTCAACATTTCTTTCCCAAGGAATATCTTCACCAACATCTGATGGATAGATTGTCGTAGGGGTGTAATCTTTATTTTCTTGATAGCATTGCCTTGATCCACCTTCACCCTCTACATGAACATTGGACTATGCCTGATTTTCACACTCTCTTTCATTATTATCCCCCTAATAAAATCGATCCTCTACACAAATAAACAATTTAAAATATTCTTAACATTGAACAAAAAAACATAAAAACATATAAAAACATATAAAAAATAGACACACACACACACACAATTTTTTTTTTACAAAAATAGAAGAAATTTACCAAACATATGTTGTTGATGTGATAGGGTCTCCATATTCTCTGGAGTGGGGGTATTTATGTTCAACCTATTTAAATAGGTTGAATCCCCAATAGTATCCCAAGTACTTTGTCTGAATTCTCTATTGACTTATTCATTCGATAATATCCTCCTTCCGCTAGAATGCCTTTTGTCACTAGCTGCCCCTACTTGACTATGATACCTTGTTGAAATAGGGGTCTCTAATGACCTAGGTGTCTATGTCAGACTAAAAGTCCGCCTTATTCCTAAATTGGAAAGCCTCGATCATTTGTGAGGCAGATTTGGAGACTTGCATCCCAATGTCTCACCTCGATCCATCCTTCCAAAATCCAAGAAAATGAAAACATAAGGTATAAACAAGTTCAAGGCATAGGAATATATATTAAAGAAAGCTATAAAGAGAAGGGGCCAATAATATTTTACATTAAAAGGGAGAAAAAAAACATATATTGAAGTCATATACTTTGTTCTTAAATGAGAAAAAAAAAAGTTAGCTACTACAATGCCTCCTCTCTCCATACTCTTCATCCACGTCTACAAGCCTAGCCCAAGTTTGGACTTAAAGAGATCTACAATCGATTTGTTTGGAAAAGGTGGAATTTGATATGCCTTCGAAAAAGGCACCTTGAAGTTAGATGGATCAAACACCTTAACTATGGACATAGAGGTCGAAGGTTAAGTATGGATATTGATTATAGTATAGTGTAACATCCCCACCATTACGACAACAAACAAAGTACAATAGGTATTTTTTTTTATGTGTTAGGATAAATAATATTAGTCACCCATAATTCATAGCAACACATAATCAACATGGAACCATAATTAAAATCATTACAAGAGAAACCTCATTGTAATCGATAACGACTCAATCCAACGCAATAACATAAATGATAGCGACACATGATCAACACATAAACATAATTAGCGACGCATTTCATCACATCACAATCAACCGAAGAAATATAAATAATGATCAACCATATTGTTGAATAATAAAGAACTACCCGACCAACCTATCCTGCATGGTTAGGACCTCCGGGACACATAAGCAATGCTCAAGCCCAGGATTCATCCGATTGATTTTGAACATTTAAGGTCTCAGGGCTGGCAGTTGTTCTGAGGAACAAGGAGGTGTCTAGATCTCGCTAATCCAATCAAGGTGAAATCAACTAGATCAATCAATCAATCCTAATCATCAATTATTCGTGGTGCAAGGGTAATCATCAACTTTAGCAGTCATACATCAACATTAAATGTTCATTGTGTGCAAGAAATCTAATTTATAAAGAAATCATTCATCAACCTAAAATATTCATTGCGCACGAGAAATCTAAATTCTAAAGAAATCATTCATCAACATTAAATATTCATTACGCACAAGAATCTAATTTCTAAAGAAATCATTCATCAACATTAATTATTCATTGTGCGTGAGAAATCTAAATTCTAAAACAATCATTCATCATCATTAAATAGTGGCACAATGGAATTTAATTACATGTAGGATGGTCAAGACAGGAAGGGATCGAAGGCCATGGGAATCAATCAACATTGAGCCAAAGGCTATGGGGGAATTTAGTTATCAATTAAATGCTAAGACCATCATTTTCTTTACCCAAACAAAATACAGAACTAAAAGCGTAAGTATACTAGTAATCTATCATGCAAAATTAAAGGAAGTGTACCATAGCCCAAGTCGCTCGCTCTGAGTTGTTGTCCCGTGTGCTCCGTGCAACTCCTTCTTGTCGGCCGATGAGACTTCACCAGTACCTCCTAGCCAACGGTAGGGGTACACTTCTTCCCCCTTAGCCCCCCAAGCCATAAAGGGGCCATGCACACTAAAACAGAGAGAAACTAGCTCCCAGCTCGCCTCACAAGGCCGCCCTACCACTCCTCATCGATATGGGTAACCCAACTCCCACAAACTAAGTCATTCAAGTATAAAATTTTATAGCATAATGTTACGCATAACCGAAGAGATCAATCATCCTTCTCCTCCCTCCATTATATATAGTTTCTAAGTCCTTTACTTTCCCAAAATCCCATTTAATTAAATGTTTAATAATTTAATTGATAAAAATACTCCACGTACATGTGTCACCCATCCCCTTCATTCCTCCATAAATTAATTTCATTAATTAATTAATTACCCCTATTTCCCTCACCCACCTAAAATCATTCCTAGAATCGCTCCTAGGTGTCCCCATATTCCCTTACAAGTTTTAATGACTTTCCCCCTTATTAATTTGCTAGTTGAGTTTAATTTAGAAAGTTCTTAAATGCTAGATACCTTACTAAGTTAGACTTTCTGTTTTTTCCTTAGGTTTCCCCTTTCTTTTTATGTTTCCCTCTTTTTCCCAGTTTCCTAATTATTTTAGATTTCCCTCTTTCCCTTTTTATTTAAAACTCAATTTGGCAGGTGTAGAAAATTAACTTTTTCCCTTTTCCCTTTTTAATTAATAAATTTTAATTAGTATAAGTGACAAAACAATTATTTCCCCTTTTGTAAATTTTATCCCCCAAAAGATTTTCATAAATTAAAAGAATTACTCACCCCCTTCTTGACACATGATTAATGATGATTATCATTTTTATTTATTTATTTTATTTTTATTTTTACAAACATATTTTTCTTTTACTACAAGTTTCACCTAGACCTAGATTTTAATTTCCGAGGCTGGGCAAAATTTTATTAGGGAGATTATTTTAATTTTTTCTTATCACATTATTCATCCTAAGGCCATCTAGGTTTATTCATTTATTAATTAATAACACGACGTTCCCTTCAGGACGCACTATGTGCTCCAAGGGTGCCACTCAACTCTTTCCATTTTTCTTGCACAATGTGCCCTTCAGGACACACCACGTGCTCCAAGTGTGCCACTCGCCTCTTTCCATTTTTAAATAACTTGGTAGATGCAAAAAACCCCTGGATTTAATACTCTGCCAAGTGATCTTGTGGGAGACTAAGGGAATCTAAGGAATAAGGCCCCTGCCTTATTACATGCCCCTTAAAATCATCATGAGCGAATTTCGCACTTCGTGGGTCTTCTCGAGCTAGGTAGTCGTTAATCTACAGTTCGAGCCACGATGAGAGTGCTAGTAGGTTGTGGCAGGGATTTTGTCCACACCTCTCCCTCAACGTCTCTAGTAGTCATGCATGACCCCTCTACTCCACATGTGAGTCTGGTTGGCAAGCTATCGTCAGCCTGCATCATCAACGAATCATGTTAGATATAGTATCCAATAGCATATCATCTAATCAGATGCACAAATGTCATATATACAACAATCAAACCCCCAATAGTTCACTCCTTGACTCGATCCGGAGTCCAAGGGGTTCCATCAATGCCTCTGCATCCTTGAGGTCCAAAATCCTGTACACTTAGGAAAATCGAGTCAATAGCACCTATCTATGTCAATCCAACCAAATAACATGTCATCAATTCATAACGCCTTATAATCATGAATCAAATGCCCAAAAGTATAATAATCCGGATCACTTGCGAGCAAGTGTCCTCAAATAATAAGTTTTCTCAATGCACGCAAGAGCGGGATGTTGCAGAAGATTTTTTAGATACGAATCTTCAAGCCATTCTAAGATCCTGCCATAAAAATTAAGACGCAAACTATGACTTTGATGAAATGGATATATCAATGGGGAACACATCATAAGAGGATTCATGACATCAGTTAGATTATCGGTTTGAATGCTTCCTTCGATGAGATTGATTGTTTCAAAATGTGAGGCATAAACATTAAAATTCGAACTAATCAAAGAACGAATATGAAATGTAGAATATTCGATATCCATAAGAATGAGTGCATTGTCGTTTTCAAAAATAAATCTTGTAAAATCATCTTGAAACATGTATTTTTCCCATGCGAGTGATGAAAGTGAAAAAACATCAAATCCAACTTCATAAACGTTATGTTTGGAATTAATTTCACCAAATCTTGGCATATGGAAAAGATCTGATTGTGATGGAAAAGAGTAAGATGTTGTGGGTAAAGTAACATGTCCACCAAAATCTAAGAAGAGATCGGGACATAAAGAGTAAAAGAAATCGGAAATGAACACATGAAAATAATCTCTTGAGCTATGATATTTAGCAATGGTATTCTCAAGACATTCTTCTTCACTCTCCTTAAAAATTTCACTCTGTTTTGGTGATAAATTCTTCAACATAATATGATCATCTAAATCTGTCTCTTGTATGATAGATAATTTAAAAATTCCATGACAAATATCTAATATTTCCTGTGGATAAGGTATGATTTGTGGATGAAGGTTTAAGGTTTCTTCTTCCAATTGCAGATCTACATCTCTAATCAGTTTCATTGGAATGTTAGAATGCTTAAGATCGTTTTCATCACCTAAGTGTTCTTCAATAAATGAATTTAAGTACTGATTAGAGAAAGAGTTAGAAGAATGTGAACATTCACCTTGACCCAACATCAAATCGTGTTCCATGATGGTCGAGGGCTGAGTATACAATGATTCAGAGGAAAAACCAGTTTGATTGTCAGTAAGAACCTTTTCAATAGGTTCTACCTCCCTTTTCAAGATTCCTCTCATCCTGCGAACAAAATTATTCTCGCAATTGAGTGATAGGATTTGTAACCAATTCATCATTTGTGATTGAATATGACTGGATGAAAGGGACACAAGCATTATAGAGGATATTTAGTACAAATGACATGCCATCAAGATTAAATTTACAGAGAACATGATTGATTATTGTTGAAAATCTTTCTGGAGATGAATTGTCATTGATTAGTAAAGTCTGAAATTCTTCACATAATTGATTGTAATCATAGTTTTCAAAATCATCTAAAAATTCATCTACAAACTGAAACCAATGTTTAATCCGACCCCTAAATGTACAAGAGAACAATCTGCATAAAACCTTTAAATTAGAAATATCATGTTTGATGCATTTACACCAAAACTTGTTAAGATGGTCTTTTGCAGATACATCCCCCCCACCATCAAATATGGGTTTGGACAAGCGAGAGACTGTATCGTTGGGAATATCAGGTAATGAGAAGTGGAAAGAATGTTCCAACACAGTGATTTGGGGAGCCATGGGGAATTAAATACATTCAAAACAAAGACTTGTGCAAGGCCATCTTGTGAGTCTGGTCTGCCTTATAGTGCATTTCAAGATGACATAGAAGAAAAAAATGTTAAATCTGGAATTATGACAGGCTGAGGGGTGAAACATTTAATCATTAAATTTACCTCGACCCTTCTTCTAGCGCCATTTGTTGACAGTCGTGTTTGACACACCGTCAACTGGAAGGTCAAATCCAGACCGGGGTTGTCTAAATAACCCAAGCCATTTGGAATGAAATGACCCAACGGGTTTAATGGCTCCATTAGCCAACTAAAGTCCTAAAAACAGTAAAAAAAAAAACTAATCTAAAGCTATGATTCTAACAAATGATATATTACTTACTAATGTTTATTAAAAAGAAATGTGAATATACAAATGATTATAAACAACATATATATAGTTTACAAGGTTTACTTGAAATCTTGCAAAAATGAATGTTCATAAGAATGTTTCAAAATAAGATAAAGTAAGAACATAAATCTTTTTGTTTTTTTAATGTTTAAATATTTTAAACTAATAAATACTAAGCAAATACAATTGAAACAATGACACAAAAACAGTAAAAGCTAATTAATGCAATCATCATCTCATTCATATATAAACAAATCTGAATAAAATAAAGCAATGCACCTACTAACCTCTCAATGATCAACAATACTAAGATAAATTCATCTCTCTGTATTGTATGAGCTCCTCTTAACCTGTGTCAAGTGTAAACCTATGACAAAAGCAAGCATATTACTTCCTGAAGAAATTCAAGGAAGTGTTTCATATTCCGAAACGCGTTTATAACAACAGAAAGACAAATAATTATATATCTTGTGACCTTGAAATGTCCAATAACTAAAAATGAAAGAAATTCCAATTTTCATGAATGGTGTTACCTTCTATCTAGCATCAGATGTAAACTCAAAATACTTGAATAGATGATCAGTCACAGATATAAACTAAACCAAAAGATAATGAACAACATAAAGAAAAACATGATATAAAATATTATGTGCAGAACTAACTAAAGCTAATTCAACACAGATAACATTTCACATGAAGAAATTACATGAGAAGACAATGAAAAAACACTGCAAGGTCTACCCAGGATGAAAAACAAAGAGTAAATTTCTTTCTCATATAGTTTCAACAAAGTATGTTCATCATATGGTCCAGAAATGTTTTTTGGGATAATAGACTCTTAAAGATTGAAAAAAATAATATATAAATGATAGAAATTAACCATGTATTGATAAAATGAACTAAAGATAATTTAAATCAATGCATAATCAATTATTCAAAGAATATGAATATATTATAATGAAAATGAAACCATTTTACTCATAGGACAAAAGCCATTAAGCAACCTGGAATTCCATATTCTTCTTTGAAAATAATTGTCCATTCTCCCAAAGATTCCAACCATCCGTTACTCCATTTGAAAAGAAAAAAAGTTTACAAAAGAAATAATATACAAAAGAGAAAGGATAAAAATTCTCCTCTCAATTTCTTGGATCTCCTTGGCTCTGAACTTTCTCATATATTTATACAATGAATGAATAGTCTCGTCGTCACTAATAATTTCTGCCACCTGAAATTTTCCTCGTGAAGAGACACAAATATCTCTCAAAGCGTTCATTTGTTTGGGAGAATGCCCGCTTGTAAACTAAATGGGGCCATTCTAGAGACGGGTTTTCAACCGTTTTTTCAAATTCCTTATGGTTTGGCTGAAACATGTCCCGCAAAATCGTCAGTTTGTTCTTGAATGCATTTTCAAATCTTATCTGTTCTTGTTCATAATTTATTTGCAGCAATCCAATCTTATTTTGGATTGATTATTTTGAACATATTTAGATAATAAAATCAAGCAATGATCAGATCCGTACCAAATAACTGATAATAGAAACCTGTGAAACAAAAAGAAACCTAAATTAATGACCTAAAAATTGTGAATAAAATAAAATCTAGAACATAAAGATTAAAATGAATTTAAACTAACTATAAGTTCTAAACAAATATTGTTTATATTTTCCTTTCAAATATGATCTTAAAATTCTAGAAGCTTCAAGTTTTTTTTTTGTTTGTTAGTTTGTCCGTGACTTGTGGGACTAACCTGTGGCTAAGAAATTGTGACTCAGGGGCATCTAAGCCGTCAAAATCACCCGGGGATCGTACCCGGCCTGAGCCACACCAACCCTTAACATGGTTGGATTTTTTATCCCCGCAGGTTTCAAACCGGTGACTTTAACATCACGGAGTGGCTTAATAACACACTCTGTCTCCGACTATCCTACACCTTGGGGACTAGAAGCTTCAAGTTGATGGAGATGAGAAAAATATTAATTTGGGGTTTTCACAAAATCAAACAAATGATAGATAATTATTTTTTTATTATTTTATTTTTATTTTGAAATGAGATGCAAACTAACAAAATAATTCAATAAATTAAACCTACCAAATGATTTTGTGAAAATGATTGTTAATGAGCAAAAGACGAAAACATAATCATAATTTAAACGAAAGTAAAAGTTGATAAAATTAAGGCTTTCATTTAAATTAAGATTTCTATGTTCGTCTCTCCCTCATTCAAATTTGATCAAATGTGAACAAATGTCATAGAAAAGATTTGTCGTGATAAAAACTCCCAAATTATGAAAATCATCCATCAACATTAAAACTATGTAGAAAACGAAACGAAATGGCATTTAAATTTCATGAAATTCAAACCAAACAAAAGAAAAGAATATAAAATCAAACCAACCTAGAAACAAAGAAAACCAATACTGATCCAATCAATTCAAAGGGAAATAAACAAAGAATCCAAGTAAAACTTCAAGGGACCCTAGATTTTGATTAAAGAAAAAGAAGGGGGTTGTTGGGGCCCAACAAATGGCGACTTATTGGGTGAAGAAATTATCTCTGACTTATTAAACTTTCATAACAGGGAAGAAGAATAAGACTTGGATATAATTTTAAGTTGCTTTGAAACAAATCAACTTTAATATTACACAATGTTAAGACTAGCTCACATTTATAGAAAAATATCATAAAATAAGAAAAGAATTATTTTACAGAGGATAATAACATGAAGTTGTATTTTAATCAAGGAGTCACGATGTTTATAAAATGACATCAATACCGTTGATAGAGCCACTGCTACCAGTAAGCATCCATAGCCTCGGCATGGATGTCATTTATCCCACTCAAATGCTTTAATCTCATCCAATAGTTGTATCCACATGATCTATACTTCCATAAAAGTTAACTTAAAAGCATATACCTGCTACCTCTCAAACCAACATTTCTTTGCTACCAGCAGGCCTGTTCAATACCCTGACGAAGTTGTCTTGGTATCATCTGTGCATTTACCAGCTGGCAGCGAGTCTGTTCAGTACCCCGACGGGTTTACACACACTTCCCACACTTAAGTGCTTCCAACCCTCTTATGCCACTTTTAAATAATAATACAAATATAGATTTATTGATGACAAAGATATCAGGGTGATACTGGAGGTTAATTGCAATACAGGTGAACAGTTGATCATTTTTTTTCTTTTCTTTCAAAACTAGAATTTTTAGATATTTTAGATTTTGGTTAAGAAATCATCTATAGAATGGGGAAGCACTTAAAAGTGATTCCTTATTAATATGGATGGCGTAAAAAGTCTAAGGATAATCGTAATTCCCAAAGTTCTTGACACATTTTAGGGGTAATACTCTAACAAATACCGTTTAGGATTTCATAGTACTCAACTGACTTACAAATCAATTATCTGAGCTCAACCTTAACATCAGAAATTGTTTGAACTGTTTCAAATTGCTTTAAAAAACATAAGTCTTGAAATGAATGTTTCTTTTGACAATAACTCTTTGATCAGAAATATAATTATTCGAAAAGACAGACAAGAAGAAATTTCAAGCAAAGAAAGAAAAAAACAAACAAACACACAACAAACTGAATAACATTTTATTAATGGGATTCAAAATTAGAAGTATATCAAAACTAACAAAATCGAAATAGAAAAAGCACACTTTCAGAAACAATTTTGGCCAAAGATAAACCTGAGCTTTAGGATCTACTAGCATCCCACTATAAAATAAAGGAATAACTAAATCATATAAAATCTCATGTGCGAGCAAATTCTTTTCCTAAGATAGTGATGCATAAGAAGTTATTTTGACCAAGCATTATTATTAAAAATAAAAGAGACTAAAAGAAAACAGAAAAATCCTTATTAATATGAGTGCATTCCTACTCGTGGCACCTTGGGTCAGGGTTGAATTGATAGTTCAAATGTATTTATCTCTTTACTTTCCATTTAAAATTTTCATGATGATACTGTGTTTTTGAAAAGAAATATTCAACAAAAAGTAGAGAGAAAAAGATTTAAAGTGGACTTCCCTCACAAAATTCATATTATGGTTCTCTTGGTGTGCCCACTTGTGTACATAATTGCATTATTACAAAGAGAAACATTGAGAAATAAAACTAAAGGAAATCTACTCTAAACTACTAAATAGATCAAAATGCTAAGTAAAATCATATTTCCAGTGCAACCACAAGAGGATCTTCAATTCTGTAAGGCATAGAAAATCGAAAATAAGAATAAAATAATGTATTGTTTGCGGATACAAAAGAAATATGTCATGCTTACCTCCTATATATTCTTTTAAAAACAAAACAAGCATGACCTTACCATTTTTTTGAAACTTCTTGATGTATGAATCCTCCAACCATTCTGCAATCTTGTCGTGATATGGGTCATAATGACATGGAAGAGTGTAAGTAAGTTTGAAAAACTTGTCAATATTATGGGGATCTGACATAACCATCTTCCAAGGCCGAAGTGCCCCATCCTCTTGACAATTCTCCAAGTGTTCATCCATTTCTTTACATGGAGGATCTAAAAAAATAATTTCATGCTTACTTCCTATTAGGTAGAAACAAAGCAAGCACAACTTTATCTTTATTATGAAGAGCTTTTAGATATGAATCTTCAAGCCATTATAAGATCCTGTCATAAAAATTAGGATGCAAACTATGACTTCGATGACATGGATATATCAATGGGGAACACATCATAAGAGGATTCATGACATCAGTTAGATTATTGGTTTGAACGCTTCCTTTGATGCGATTGATCGTTTAAAAATGTGAAGCATAAACATTAAAATTCGAACTAATCAAAGAACGAATATGCAATGTAGAATATTCGATCTCCATAAGAATGAGTGCATTGTATTTTTAAAAAATAAATTGTGTAAAATCATCTTGCAACATGTATTTTTTCCATGTAAGTGATGAAAGTGAAAGAGCATCAAATCTGACTTCATAAATGTTATGTTTGGAATTAATTTCACCAAATCTTGGCATATGGAAAAGATCTGATTGTGACATAAAAGAGTAAGATGTCGTGGGTAAAGTATTATGTCCACGAAAATCTAAGAAGAGATCGGGATATGAAGAGTAAAAGGAATCATAAATGAACACATGAAAATAATCTCTTGAGCTATGATATTTAGCAATGGTATTCTCAAGACATTCTTCTTCACTCTCTTTACAACTTTCACTCTATTTTGGTGATAAATTATTCAACATAATATGATTATCTAAATTTGTCTCCTATATGATAGATAATTCAAAACTTTCATGACAAACATCTAATCTTTCCTGTGGATAAGGTATGATTTGTGGATGAAGGTTTAAGGTTTCTTCTTCCAATTGCAGATCTACATCTCTAATTAGTTTCATTGGAATGTTATAATGCTTAAGATCATTTTCATCACCTAACTGTTCTTCAATAACTGAATTTAAGTACTGATTAGAGAAAGAGTTAGAAGAATATGGACATTTACCTTGACCCAACATCAAATCTTCTTCTAGGATGGTCGAGGGATGAGTATACAATGATTCAGAGGAAAAACCAATTTGATTGTCAGTAAGAACCTTTTCAATAGGTTCTACCTCCCTTGCTTGTTCAAAATTTTTGTATGGATTCCTCTCATCCTGCGAACAAAATTCTTCTCGCAATTGAGTGATAGGATTTGTAACCAATTCATCATTCACGATTGAATATGACTGGATGAAAGGGACAGAAGCATCATAGAGGAGATTTAGTACAAATGACGTGTCATCAAGATTAAATTTACAGAGAACATGATGGATTCTTGTTGAAAATCCTTCTGGAGATGAATTGTCATTGATTAGTAAAGTTTGAAATTCTTCACATAATTGATTGTAATCATAGTTTCCAAAACCATCTAAAAATTCATTTACAAACTGAAACCAATCAATAATGTAATATGTTGGAAAAGACTCAAACCAATGTTTAATTCAACCCCTAAAAGTAAAAGAGAACAATATGCATAAAGCCTTTAAATCAGAAATATCATGTTTGATGCATTTACACCAAAATTTTTTAAGGTGGTCTCTTGCAGATACATCCCCCCACCATCAATGGTGAGTTTGTACAAGCGAGAGACTATCTCGCTGGGAATATCAGGTAATGAGAAGTGGAAAGCATGTTCCAACACAGTGATTTGGGGAGCCATGGAGAATTAAATACATTAAAAACAAAGACTCGTGCAAGGTCATCTTGTTAGTCTGGCATGCCTTCTAGTGAATTTCAAGATGAAATAGAAGAAACAATTGTTAAATATGGAATTATGACATGCTGAGGGGTGAAAAATTTAATCATTAAATTTACCTTGGCCCTCTTTTTAGCACCATTTTTTGACGGTCGTTTTTTACACACCGTCAACTGGAAGGTCAAATCCGAACCGGGGTTGTCTAAATAACCCAAGCCATTTGGAATGAAATGACCCAATGGGTTTAATGGCTCTGTTATCCAACTAAAGTCCTAAAAATAGTAAAACAAATAAACTAATCTAAAACTATGATTCTAACAAATGATATATTACTTACTAATGTTTATTAAAAATAAACGTGAATATACAAATGATTATAAACAATCTATATACAATTTACAAGGTTTACTTGAAATCTTGTGAAAATGAATGTTCATAATAATATTTCAAAATAAGATAAAGTAAGAACATAAATCTTTTTGTTTTTTTAATGCTTAAATATTTTAAACTAATAAATACTAAGCAAATACAATTGAAACAATGACATAGAAACAATCAAAACTAATTAATGCAATCATCGTCTCATTCATATATAGACAAATCTGAATAAAAGAAAGCAATGCACCTACTAACCTCTCACTGATTAGCAGTACTAAGATAAATTCATCTTCCTGTATTGTATGAGCTCCTCTTGTAACCCCGCTCTGGCACGCACTGAACAAACTTATTCTTTGAGGACACTTTCTCGCAAGTGATCTAGATTATTATACCATTAAACTTTTGATTTTTTATTATGAGGTGTTATGGGTTGATGACATTTTGTTTTATTGCATTGATGTAGACAGGTGTTATTGACTCGGTTTTACTAAGTGTGTAGGATTTCGGACCTCAAGGATGCAAAGGCATCAATGGAACCCCTTGGACTCTGGATCGAGTCAGGGAGTGAACTACTGGGGATTGATTGTCTTATATGTGTTATTAGTGCATCCGATTAGATGATATGATAAGGATATATTTCTGGCATGATTCGTTGATGATGCAGCCTGACGATAGCTTGTCGACCAGACTCATATGTGGATTAGAGGGGTCATGCTCGACTACCAGAGACGTTGAGGGAGAAGTGTGGATAGCATCCCTGCCACATTCTACTAGCACTCCTGTCGTGGCTCGAACTGTAGGTTAACGATTACCTAGTTCGAGAAGACTCACGATGTCATGAGGGAAAACTGCGATAGTTGTTCACGATGATTCTAAGGGGCGCGCAATAAGGCAAGGGCCTTATTCCTTCGAGGCCCTTAGTCTCCCATAAGATCACCTGCCAGAGTATTGACTCCAGGGGATTTTGATGTCTACCAAGTCAGTCAAAGAGGTGAGTGGCACCCTTGGAGCACGTGGTGCGTCCTAAAGGGAAAGCCGTAGATGAAAAATGGAAAGAAGCGAGTGGCACCGTTGGAGCACATGATGCTTCCTTAGGGGGACACCGCGTAAGAGAAACAGAAAGAGGCGAGTGGCACCCTTGGAGCACCTAATGCATCCTGAAGGGAACGTCGCATGGTTAGTTAATAATTGGATAAACCTAGATGGCTTTAGGACAATAAGTGTTAAGGAATATTTGAAACCTTTCCCTTAAAAAAAAAGTGTCGCCCAGCCTAGGAAAATAAGGTCTAGGTCAAATTTTTTCTAGTGGTAAAATTTTACCCTTTTATAAAAAAAATAATAATAATAAAAATAAACAGATATAAAAATAAAAATAAATAAAAATAATAATAAAGATAATCTTCAATAACCTTGTGACAATAAGGGGGTAAGCAAAAGAGATTTATAAAAATTTTTTGGGATAACATTTTAAAAAGGGGAATGATTGTTTTACTTTATTATGCTAATTAAAAATTTAATTCATTAAAAAGGGGGAAAAGGGGTAAGTTTCTACACATGCCTTTTTGAGTTTAATTAAAAAGGGAAAAAGGGGAAATCTGAAATAATTAGGAAACTAGGAAAAAGAGAAAACCTTAAAAGAAAGGGGAAACACTAGGAAAAAGAAGTTAGTCCAACTTAGTAAGGTATCTACCATTTAAGAACTTTCTAATTTAAACCAAACTAGAAAATTAATAATTGGGAAAGTCATTAAAACCTGTAAGGGAATTTGGGGACACCTAGGAGTGACTCTAGGTGGGTGAGGGAAATAAGGGTAATTAATTAATTAAAGAAACTAATTTTTGGAGGAATGAAGGGGATGGGTGACACATATATGAGGAGGATTATTATGAATTAAATTAATGAATAGTAAATTGAAAGGGGTTTTAGGAAAAATTTTGACTTCGAAAATATATATAATGGAGGGAGGAGAAGGATGAAGGATGTCTTCTATTTTGCGTAACGTTACGCTACAGAAATATATACTTGACTAACTTAGCTTGTGGGAGTTGGGATACCCAGCTCGGTGAGGAGTGGTAGCTCGGCCTTGCAAGGTGAACTGGGAGCTAGTTGATTCTCTAGATAGTGTGTGTGGTCCCTTTTCGGCTCGGGGGGATAAAGGGGAAGAAGAGTACCCCTAACGTTGGCTGGGAAGTATCGGTGAAGTCTCATCGGTCGGCAAGCGAGAGTTTTAGGGAGCGCACAGGACATCAACTCAGAGACGGTGATTAGGCAATGGTATTCTTCCTTGTTTCCGCGTGGTAGATTGTTAGTATGATTTATGCTTTTAGTTATGTATGTTTAATCAAGTAAAGAATATGATAGTCTTAGCATTCTAGTTGATGACTAAAATTTCCCCATAGTCTTAGCTTGAGGTTGATTGTTTTCCCCATGGCCTTCGATTCCCAACATGTCTTGATCACCCTATGGTTATTGATTGTGATGATTGCAGTTGTTTTTTCTGTGTCTTTCATCCCTAGCTCATCGTTCCTCACCTGAGTAGTGGAACAGGAGCCTGATCTACGGTCGTTTCTTCGACATTAAAAGACTTATGGATCTCAACTCCCTTCTTTTATGTGCGTGGACGATGAGCAAAGGACATTCCTGTCAGTCGTCTACCTCTGTTGTTTGTCTTTGGCTGATTGTTCGTCTTGTGCCTTCTAGAAAAAGTACCTCTGCATATGGATTTCATTGCGTCCTTGTTGGTTTATCTCTATGCTTGTTTTTTTTTTTGTGGCTTAAGAGCTTAACCTTGGATTTTCTCGACACTTGGGCTGATAAAACCTATGCGGTCATTTCATTGACCTTTCCTTGGGATCCTTGCGTTTCTCTTACTATTCTCTTCGTTTTCATATTCTTGACTACATTTATTCTTTGTTGGGTAAATTTATTCTGCATCATATGTATTGATGAATGATTTAACCCCGCATTTTTCTGTGCTTGATGAATAATTTAACCTTGCGTCTTTATGCATTGATGGATAAAGTTGAACCCTGTGTTTTATACTCTTGGATAATAAAATCTACGTTGTATATTGATGGTTGTTCTCTTCTTGGACTTCTGCGACCAATCCATTTCTGTTTTTATGGACTCCGGGTCTGCAAAAAATTTTTATATTAAGATAAAATCCTCAACCTATGACCATATCCTAAGTAATCATGTGTTGACTGTGATTTTCATTTACTCATGCTCAAAATTGACAGGTCAGATTTTGTATTTAAGTGGAATTCTTTCTATGGGACCCCAACATATTTTATTACCACGATTTTTACTGTTAAATGGATTATATTTCTTTACTGTTACCACAATTTTTATTACCATGATTTTATTACCACAGATTTTATGACCACGATTTTCACTATTAAACAGATTTTATTTATTTACTATTACTACCTTAATGACCAAGTTTTTCCCATATGGTGTAGTGTATTGGTATCCGGTTGACTGCGTAGATGTTGAGTGGATACGATTTGCTTTTGAAGGTGGATTGAGACTTGTTGTTGCATGGATGTGTTTTGCCTTTAATTTGTTGAGTGTGCTGTCCACTGGGCACGTTTGCCATTAAATTTGTACCCACGTCCTGCTGTAGTACCAAATCAATGCGACAATTAAGACCAATTACTCATAAAATGACTTTCTTATTAAATGACGGTATCCAGGTGATTTTCCTTCTGTTATGTCTCGGTTCAGTGTTTTTGCTTGTTTAAAATTGACCATATTGCTGCCTTTTGGACCACGATCTTTTCTTTAATCCTTGATGGTATTTCTGTTGGAATGACCACGAAATTTCCATGAAATAGATGACTACTTTTCCTATTATCCCCCCCCGAATTCCCCATTAATTGTGGGTTGCGTTTGTGGTTGATTGGCCTCAATTTTTCCTTAATTGTTGACTACGCCTTTTAACCGGGAAATGACAATAATTCTAGACAACGAACTAAATGCTTCGACATTCTTACTCCTGAGTTTTACCCTTACCTAGTAGCATGTCTAGTTGGCATTGTTGGTTTGGAATAGCTTCCCTCCCTATTTTTTTTTGCAACATTAAGTGTTTTTATAGGATGTTTTTGCAATGGCATCGACTGTAGCACTGGGTTCTGAATGACTTTAATTGATCAGTCCTTGCAAATAGATCCATTTATATAATTATGGAATTAAATCGTATTTACTACAGATTGCAGTAAATCTCTTTTTAATACATGTGGTAGTAAATCTTATTAAAGACATAATGGCAGTAAATCTCTTTTTAATACATGTGGCAATAAATCTTATTAAAGACATATTGGCAGTAAATCTAACTATAGGTACATGGCCTTAGTTTCTCATTGAATGTATATGGATTTATGACATTCACACTTCTTACCAGATTCTTTTAATGTTCATCAACATCTGTCATTTTGGTACGGTTAGTGTAGATAGACAACATGTGGCAATTTAACAATTTAGTAAATGTTTCATTATTCCATTCTGCCTTGAGGTAGATAATGTTGTCATTTGACATCAATTGCTAGTTAGATTGAATTTGGGATTAATTTAGATTTTCCCGCTTAAACCTTAATTAATGGTTAAATGATATTGTAATAATGTTATCTTGATTGTAATAAGGTCTAAATTGTAAGTTTTAGACTTGTGAATCAGATTTGTTTAAGGACTATTGTAGAATCGAAATCTATCAACTAGTAGTAGTATTCGCTTGCTAAATTCTGATTTTTGGTTAATTCTCATTGGTATATAGTGGTTGTCTAAACTAGTAATTTAGACTCTCTTATTCAGAACTGTGTATCATGTTAATTTAGGTGGTAAATCACTAATTTCGTAATCTAGATGGGTTAAGGTAGATCTGTATTTAACGCTAATTTAGTATTGACCAGTTCAGACTATATGATTGGGTTGGGTCGTTGCATAGTCATGTAACAACTTGTGTTTTCTTGTTGACATCATCTTGTGTCTTGTCGTCCTGATGCTTGGGGTGTGGATGTAGTCTCCTTGTCCGTTGGATTGTCCTAGCGCGTTGGATTTTTTTAAGAGTCTTCAGTCCGGATAAGATATTTTGTGCCAAGTTATGGATGCATCTATCATATGGGGACGACATGATTCCTGATGAGGGGATCATGGCGTGCCCCATTGGGTAGCGGCAAACAAGAACTTGGTCGGGTTCAGTTCTTTCTGAGTGGGTGTTTTCGAGCATTGTGAGATGCCTTTTTACCCCTGGGTAGAATGCACTCATTGGATGGGTTCGCGTGCCTTGAGGTCTAGTATTTTCCATCATGACCATTATGTCGGGAGGGGGATGTTGTCCCTTAGCTTGTAGGCATGTCTAGTTTTCATCAAGCAGATAGTCGTTCCTCCTTGTTGTCCTATGCATGTTTCACCCAGTTTCCCTTGTGCTAGTGAGGGAGTCATAGTTTCCTGTTGCCTGGGATGCATGCTTGTGTTCGTCATCTATGGTGTGGTTAAACTGTTGCCGTCATAGCATTTTTGCCTCTAAATTCTTTAAAAAAAAAATAAAAAAATTGCTTCGCTTGTAAACATAACGAAGGGGTTATTACATTTGGTATCAGAGAGGGGTTCAAACCGCGACTTGGGATCACTACGACTTTTGTTGTTATGATATTTTATTATAATTTGCTAATTAAGTTGACTTGTATTCATGTAGGTAATCATGCTTAGAGGACGTCGTGGAGACATACGACAGGGTGTTAGGGGGGGAGGTGCGACGCCTCCAACAACATCCACGCCTAAGGGATCCAACCCCTAGGGAGACGAACAGGTTTTCAGGCAAGAGCAGATAGCAATAGGTGATGTGGTTGGAATGATGATATCTTTTCAGCGCATGTCTGAGGCACTGATCATTCGTTTGGACAGAGATGAGGCTAGAGCACCAGCACCCCCTGATGGTCCACTGCGCGCTCCAGTCGGTACTAGTAGCATTCACCGCGAGCTCAAGAAGGTCAAATTTCTCGAGTTCTTTGGTGCCTCGGATAGCGCAGCTGCCAAGGCATCGTTGGAGAATATGGCGATGTGTTTTCACTTCACAACTATACCTCCAACATTAAGGTCTGCATGGCAGTATTTCAACTGAAGGGGAGCACTCTTCTATGGTGGAAGAGTCTCCTGCCACAATTGAACATGGTCGTCGAAGAAGTGTCATGGGAACTGTTCGAGGAACAGTTCCGAGAGAGGTAACTTTCAGAGGAATTTATTGAGCGTCAGCTCAACGAGTTCAATGCCTTACGACAGGGCAATCGTACAGTGCCCGAGTACGAGGCCCATTTTATGGATCTACTCCGGTATGCTCCACATCTTAACACTGAGAAAATTAAGGTCAACGTGTTCGTGTTTGGCCTTAATGGTAGCACACATGCAAAGGTTAGGATTTTGATGCCTCAGACCTTGCATGATGTCGTCCAGAAGGCTGTCATAGCAGAGGAGGAGCTTATCAGTGGGATTCAGAGTAGGATTTTAGCGAGATCGGTAGGGCAGGTGTCATCTTGTGCGCAGCAGCATCAGACCCCATCCAGGCATACGTCAGGATATTGTGGCTTCCAGAGGGGATTCATTTCACCACACCTCAACAATCGGCACCTCAGCAGTGGACACCTTATCAGGGACCACAACATCAGCAGCATTGTCAGCCGCAGCAGTAGCATTTTAGGCCTAATCAGTAGAACAAACCAGAATTCTAGGTCGGTGAGCCATCATCTTCTACTTCGGGTAGCAGGAGTACTGGACCGAAGAAGGGGTGTTGGACGTGTGGCGAGAAAAACTACCAGCGCGACTACCCTGTAGAGAGGACTAGAGCATCTAGATCATTCAGACCCACTATCGTGGGAGATATGGGCAAGGCCCATCATATTCATGCAGCGATGAATAACCTCCAGGCAGAGCACTAGTCGACTGTGCTTGAGACGTCAGGTACCATCACTGACCAGACCCTTAGTATTTTGATATATCTCGGTGCTACCGAGAGTTTCATTTATGGTCCAGTGATGAAAAGGATTAAGGTAAAGGCAGTCGAACATGATGAGTATAGCTTCGTAGAGATGGCTTCGGGATCCAAACAGAAGGTTGGAGGAAAGGTTATGGGTTGTACCCTTAAACTAGGAGAGTTTGTCACCAGGGCCAACCTGTACATCATGATCTTAGGATCTTATGACGTCATGATCAGTATGGATTGGTTGGAATCACATGGGGTGATACTCAACTGTAATATGAAACGGTTGAGCGTGGTCGATGATGAAGGACAAAGATGCGGGATTGTAGGATGGAACCAGGGACTTTTCCTTAGGTTCATCTCTTCCTTGTAGCTACGGAAGAGCATGCACAAGGGATGTAAGATTTATGTGATACTTGTGTTAAACGAGAAGGGAGTAGCGGAAGGTCTAGAACACCTTCTTGTGGTGAGAGAGTTTGTAGAAGTCTTTCCGGAGGAGTTACCTGGGATGTCGTGGGAGAGGGAATTGGAGTTTACTATATACCTAAAACTAGGAACTGAACCAATAGCTAGAACGCCTTATCAGATGTCGACCCCGGAGTTACAGGAGTTGAGAATGCAACTGAAGGAGTTGTTGGACCTGGGACTGATACGTCTGAGCGTGTCACCCTGGGGTGCACCTGTTATTTCATACGAAATAAGGATGGGTCGTGGAGGCTCTGCATTGACTACACTCAATTGAACAAGGTAACGATGAAGAACCAGTATCTATTGCCGAGGATTGATTATTTGTTCAATCAGATGAATGGTGTGACAGTGTTCTCAAAGATCGATTTGTGATCGGGGTATCACCAGTTACAGATCAAGGAGGATGATGTCCCTAAGACCACCTTTAATATGAGGTTTGGACATTACGAGTTTATTGGTTTACCGTTTGGACTGACAAATGCCCCAGGGGTATTTATGAGTTTGATGAATGGGGTGTTTCACGAGTACTTGGACAAGTTCGTCCAAGTATTCATTGAAGATATTTTGATTTACTCTCGGACAATGGAGGAGCATGACGAGCACTTGCACTTGGTACTACAATGTCTGCGAGAGCACAAATTGTACGGGAAGTTGTCCAAATGCTCATTTTATCAAACAAAGTTTCACTACTTAGGGCATGTCATCTCCGGTGAAGGTATCACTATGGATCCAGCGAAGGTCGAGGCTATTATGGAATGGCCTGCACCGACGAATGTCTCGGAAGTATCTAGCTTCATGGGTCTAGCAGGATACTATCGATGGTTCATCAAGGTATTTTCAAAGATAGAAAATCTGATCATGGAGTTGTAGAAGAAGAACAAGAATTTTGTTTGGACCGAAAAATGCACAAAATATTTTAGGAGGCTCAAGGATTTGTTGAAAACAACACTGGTACTAAAATTCCCTGACATGGACGCAAACTTCTTGGTATGCACTAACATATCCAAGGGAGGCTTAGGCAGAGTCTTGATGCAAGACGGTCGAGTGATCATGTACATCTCAAGGAAACTGAGAAGGCACGAGGAAAACTATGCGACGCACCATTTGGAGTTGTTATCCATCGTATATGCCTTGAAGGTTTGGAGACACTACCTTGTTGGATGAAAATTTGAACTAAAAACTAACCACTGTGGACTACAACACATCTTTACGAAAAGCGAACTGAACGTGCGACAACGGTGTTGGTCAGAATTACTTAGCGAGTACGACTTTGAGATTACTTACATAAAAGGAACATTGAACCGAGTGGCGGATACATTGAGTCGGAGACCACGCATCTTTTTGGTGTTGCCTCTTCAAACAAATCTACGTTAAAAGATTCTAACTTTACAGCGTGATGATGACTGGGACAAAGAGGGCGAGGGTTTTATCGGACAAAACACAATGATGGTACCAAGAGTTGAAGGATTTACGTTTGACGACGATGGATTATTGAGGTTTAAAAATCATATTTATGTACCACCAAACGACAAGTTGAAGAGATTGATCCTAAGCGAGGCTCATAGAGAAGTATACATGGATCACTTGGGGGTCACGAAGATGATGGTAGACCTTAAACCCTTATTCTTCTAGAAGGGAATGAAGGCAGACATAGTTAACTATGTGCCCAGATGTCTAGAATGTCAACAGGTAATGCCTGAACATAGGCACCCAGCAGGATTATTACAACCACACGTTATTCTGAAATCGAAATGGGAGGTTATTTCGATGGATTTTATTGTTGGATTTCCACTGACAACAAGGAGACACGACTCGATTTTCATATTAGTAGAAACTATGACAAAGAGTGCTCACTTTATTCCTGTGCATATGACTTATCAGGCACATGACATAGCTAGAGTTTTCATTAGTGAGATTGTGAGGCTGCACGGCATGTCTAAGAGGATTATATCCGATCAAGGATCAATGTTTATTGGATGATTTTCAAAGAGGCCTTGAAAAGCCAACTTAACTTCAGTATTGCGTATCACCCGAAGACTTACAGGTAGACTAAACGAACGAACTAGACCTTGGAGGACATGTTGCGCATGTACGTGATGGACCAACAAAAGCGTTGGAAAGAATTATTGCCACTGGTGGAATTTTCTTATATCAATAGTTACCAGAGCACCATTGAAATTGTGCCTTTCGAGTTTCTTTACGGGCGACCGTGTCGGACGCCTTTGAGTTGGGATCGACTTGAGGATAGGGTCCTAGTGGGATCAGAAGCAATCCATGAAATGGAAGAGAAAATGAGAACAATAAGACAAAGGATTAAAGAAACACAGGATCGACAAAAGAGTTATGTCGATGTGCACCGTGTCGACCGTAGTTATGAGGTTGGCGATCGAATCTTCTTGCGAGTTAAACCGCATAAGAGTTCGATTAAATTTGGAAAGGGAGCTAAACTCTCTCTAGGTTCATGGGACCTTTCAAGATTGTGGAGAGAAAGGGGCATGTGGCCTATCGACTAGCCCTGCCTGATTCCTTGAGGCGTATGCATGATGTTTTTCACGTATCTGTTTTGAGACATTATATTAGTGATCCTATACATGTTATTGACATGAGTTCCTTGTAGGTATCGAATGAGGGGGCACTCACAGCTGAGTCGATCTGCATCTTGGATCATCGCATTCAACAGCTATGACTTTGAACAGTAGATCAGGTCAAGGTCTAGTGGGACAACTATAGTCCGCACTCGGTGACCTGGGAGGACGCATATGATATGCGCCAAAAATTTCCATTTTTGTTTGATATATAGACTTATGATACTGTGATACACTTTATTTCGGCACTTATATACTGTGAAACTTCGGGACAAAGTTTAGACCAAGAGGGGGTGTATAAAACATCCCGCTCTGGCGTGCACTGAACAAACTTATTATTTGAGGACACTTGCTTGCAAGTGATTCATATTATTATACTATTAAACTTTTGATTTTTTATTATGAGGTGTTATGGGTTGATGACATATTGTTTTGCTACATTGACATAGACATGTTCTATTGACTTGGTTTTACTCAGTGTGCAGGATTTTGGACCTCGAGGAAGAAAAGGCATCGATGGAACCCCTTGGACTCCATATCGAGTCGAGGAGTGAACTACTAGGGTTTGATTGTCTTATATGTGTTATTAGTGCATCTGATTAGATGATATGATAAGGATATATTTCTGACATGATTTGTTGATGATGCAGGCTAACGATAGCTTGTCGACCAGACTCACATGTGGAGTAGAGGGGTCATGCTCAACTACCAGAGATGTTGAGGGAGAGGTGTGGACAGCATCCCTGCCACATCCTACTAGCACTCCCACCGTTGCTCGAATTGTAGGTTAACGATTACCTAGTTCGAGAGGACCCACGATGTCGTGAGGGTAGACTGCGACAGTTGCTTACAATGATTCGAAGGAGCGTGGAATAAGGCAAGGGCCTTATTCCTTAGAGGCCCTTAGTATCCCACAAGATCACCTGTCAGAGTATTGACTCCAAGGGTTTTTTATGTCTACCAAGTCAATCAAAGAGGCGAGTGGCACCCTTGGAGCACGTGGCGCGTCCTGAAGGGCACGTCACACAAGAAAAATGGAAAGAAGTGAGTGGCACCCTTGGAGCACGTGGTGCGTCCTGAAGGACACATCGCGCAAGAGAAATAGAAAGACGCGAGTGGCACCCTTGGAGCACCTAATGCGTCCTGAAGGGAACATCGCATGGTTAGTTAATAATTGGATAAACCTAGATGGATTTAGGACAATAAGTGTTAAGGAAGATTTGAAACCTTTCCCTTAAAAAAAAATGTGTCGCCCAGCCTAGGAAAATAAGGTCTAGGTCTAATTTTTGTTGGTGGTAAAATTTTACCTTTTTATAAAAACAAAAAATAGTAATAAAAATAAACATATATAAAAATAAAAAAAATAACAAAGATAATATTCATTAACCTTGTGACAAAAAGGTGGTAAGCAATTAAACTGATTTATAAAAATCTTTTGGGATAAAACTTAAAAAGGGGAATGATTGTTTTACTTTATTATGATAATTAAAAATTTAATTCATTAAAAAGGGGGAAAAAGGGTAAGTTTATGCACATTCCTTTTTGAGTTTAATTAAAAAGGGAAAAAGGGGAAATCTAAAATAATTAGGAAACTAGGAAAAATAGGAAACCTTAAAAGTAAGGGGAAACACTAGGAAAAAGAAGTTAGTCCAACTTAGTAAGGTATCTACCATTTAAAAACTTTCTAATTTAAACTAAACTAGAAAATTAATAATGGGGAAAGTCATTAAAACTTGTAAGGGAATATGGGGACACCTAGGAGCGATTCTAGGAATGATTTTAGGCAATGGTACGCTTCCTTGTATTTGCGTGGTAGATTGTTAGTATGATTTATTATTTTAGTTATATATGCTTAATCAAGTAAAAAATATGATAGTCTTAGGGTTCTAGTTGATGACTGATATTTCCCCATAGCCATACCTTGAGGTTGATTTTTTTCCCCATGGCCTTCGATTTCCAGCATGTCTTGATTGCGATTGTTTTTTGTGATGATTGCGGTTGTTTTTTGTGTGTCTTTCGTCCCTAGCTCATTAGTCCTCGCCTGACCAGTCGGCCAGGAGCCTGATCTACGGTCGTCTCTTTGGTGTTAATAGACCTATAGATCTCAACGCCCTGCTTTTTTGTGTGTGGATAATGGGCGAAGGACATTCCTGTCATTCATCTACCTCTGTTGTTTTTCTTTGGTTGATTGTTCATCTTGCGCCTTCTAGAAAAAGTACCTCTGCGTATGGATTTCATTGCGTCCTTTTTGGTTTAGCTCTGCGCCTATTTTTGTCTTCGCCCCTTAAAGGATTAACCTTGGATTTTCTCGACGCTTGGGATGATAAAACCTCTGCGATCATTTCAATGACTTTTCCTTGGGATCCTTTCATTTCTCTTACTGTTCTTGGCATTTTCATATTCTTGACTATGTTTTTGCTTTGTTGGGTAAATTTACTCTGTGTCATATGTATTGATGAATGATTTAACCCCGTGTTTTTCTGCGCTTGATCAATAATTTAACCTTGCGTCTTTATGCATTGATGGATAAAGTTGAACCCTGCGTTTTATACTTTTGGTTAATTAAATCTGCGTTGTATATTGATGGTTGTGTTCTTCTTGGACTTCTGTGACCAACCCATTTCTGTTTTAATGGACTGCAGGTCTGCAAAATTGTTTTAGATTAAGATACAATCCTCAACCTGTGACCATATCCTAAGTAATCATGTGTTGACTGCGATTTTCCTTTACTTGTGCTCGAAATTGACAGGTCGTCTTTTGGATTTAGATGGAATTTCGTCGATGGGACCCCAACATATTTTATTACCATGATTTTTACTATTACACGGATTATATTTCTTTATTGTTACCACAATTTTTATTACCACGATTTTATTACCGCAGATTTTATGATCACGACTTTTACTGTTACACAGATTTTATTTATTTACTGTTACTGCCTTAATGACCACATTTTTCCCTTATGGTGTAGCGTATTGGTATCTGGTTGACTACGTAGACGTTGAGTGGATGCAATTTGCCTTTGAAGGTGGATTGAGACTTGTTGTTGCATGGATGTGTTTCACCTTTAATTTGTTGAGTCTGTTGTCGACTGGGCACATTTTCCATTAAATTTGTACCCACGTCCTGTTGTAGTACCAAATCCATGTGACAAGTAATACCAAATACTCATACAACAAATTGCTTATTAAATGATGACAACTAGACGATTTTCATTCTGTTATGTCTCGGTTCAGTGTTTCTGCTTGTTTAAAATTGACCGTGTTGCTTCCTTTTGGACCACGATTTTTGCTTTAATCCTTGATGGCATTGATGTTGGAATTAACATGAAATTGCCATGAAATAGATGACTTCTTTTCCTGTTATCCCCCCTGAATTCTCCATTAATTGTGGGTTGAGTTTGCGGTTGAATGGCCTTGAGTTAGCCTTAATTGTTGACTACGCCTTTTAACCTGGAAATGACAATAATTCTAGAAAACGAACTAAATGTCGCAGTGTTCTTACTCCTGAGTTTTACCCTTACCTGGCAGCATGTCTAGTTGGCATTGTTGGTTTGGAACAACTTCCCTCCCTTTTTTTGTTTGCAGCATTAAGTGTTGTTATAGGATGTTTTTGCAATGGCATCGACTCTAGCATTGGGTTCTGAATGACTTTAATTGATCAGTCCCTGCAAATAGATCCCTTTAGATGATTATGGCAGTAAATCTTATTTACTACAGATGGCAGTAAATCTTTTTTTAATACATGTGGCAGTAAATCTTATTAAAGACATAATGGCAATAAATCTTATTAAATACATAATGGCAGTAAATCTCTTTTTAATACATGTGGCAATAAATATTATTAAAGACATATTGGCAGTAAATCTAACTATAGGTACATGGCCTTAGTTTCTCATTGAATGTATATGGCTTTATGACATTCACACTTCTTAGAAGATTTTTTTAATGTTCATAGAAAACTGTCATTTTGGTACGGTTAGTGTAGATAGACAACATGTGGCAATTTAATGAGTTAATAAATGTTTCATTGTTGCATTCTGCCTTGAGGTAGATAATGTTGTCATTTGACGTCAATTGCTAGTTAGATTGAATTTGGGATTAATTTAGATTTTTCCACTTAGACCTTAGTTAATGGTTAAATGATATTGTAATAATGTTAGATTGATTGTAATAAGGTCTAAATTGTAATTTTTAGACTTGTGAATCAGATTTGTTTAAGGACTATTGCAGAATCGAAATCTATCAACTAGTAGTAGTATTCGCTTGTTAAATTTTGATTTGTGCTTAATGTTCATTGGTATATAGTGGTTGTCTAAAATGGTAATTTAAACTCTCTAATTTAGAACTATATATCATGTTAGTTTAGGTGGTAAATCAATGACTTCGTAATTCAGACGGGTTAAGGTAGATCTGTATTTAACGCTAATTTAGTAATGACCAGTTTAGACTAGATGATTGCGTTGGGTCGTTTTGTGGTCATGTAACAGCTTGTGTTTTCTTTTTGACGTCAGCCTGCGTCTTGCTGACCCGATGCTTGGGGTGTGGGTGTAGTCCCCTTGTCCGTTGGATTGTCCTAGCGCGTCGGATTTTTTTTTAGAGTCTTCGGTCTAGATAGGATGTGTTGTGCCAAGTTATGGACACGTCTATCACCTAGGGACGACATGATTCCTAATGAGGGGATCATGGTGTGCCCCATTGGGTAGCGACGAACGAGAACTTGGTCGGGTTTGGTTCTTTCTAAGTGGGTTTTGTCGAGCGTTGTGAGGTGTCTTTTTTCCCCTGGGTAGAACGCCCCCATTGTGTGGGTTCATGTTCCTTGAGGTCTAGTGTTGTCTATCATGGCCATTGTGTCGGGAGGGGGATGCTATCCCTTATCTTGTAGGCGTGTCTAGTTTTCGTCGGGCAGGTAATCGTTCCTCCTTGTTGTCCTATGCATGTTTCTCCTAGTTTCCCTTGTGTCAGTGAGGGATTCATAGTTTCCTATTGCTTGGGTTGTGTTCTTGTGTTCTTCGTCTATGGTGTGGTTAAACTGTTTTCATCGTCGCAATTTTGCCTCTTAATTCTTAAAAACGAAAAAAAATGCTTCGCTCGTAACCGTAACGAAGGGGTTGTTACACCTCTTAAGCTCTGTCAAGTGTAAACCTATGACAAAATTAAGCATAATACTTCCTGAAGAAATTCAAGGAAGTGTTTCATATTCTGGAGCGAGTTAATAATGACAAAAAGACAAATAATTATATATCTTGTGACCTTGAAATGTCCAATAACTGAAAATGAAAGAAATTTCAATTCTCAGGAATGGTGTTACCAACTATCTAGCATCAGATGTAAACACAAAATACTTGAATAGATGATCAGTCACAGATATAAACTAAACCAAAAGATAATGAACAACATAAAGAAAAACATGATATAAAATATTATGTGCAGAACTAACTAAAGCTAATTCGACACAGATAAAAATTCACATCAAGAAATTACATGAGAAGACAATGAAAAAACACTGCAAAGTCTATAGAGGATGAAAGCCAAAGAGTAAATTTCTTCTCATATAGTTTCAACAAAATATGTTCATCATATGGTCCAGGAAAAACTTTTGGGATAATAGACTCTTAAAGATTGAAACAATTAATATATAAATGATAGCAATTAACCATGTATTGATAAAACAGACTAAAGTTAATTTAAATCAATGCATAATCAATTATTCAAAGAATATGAAGATATTATAATGAAAATGGAACCAGTTTACTCACAGGAAAAAAGTCATTAAGCAACCTAGAATTCCATATTGTTCTTTGAAAATAATTGTCCATTCTCCCAAAGATTCCAACCATCCATTACTCCTTTTGAAAAGAAAAAAAGTTTACAAAAGAAATAATATACAAAAGAGAAATGATAAAAAATCCCCTCTCAATTTCTTGGATCTCCTTGGCTCTGAACTTTCTCATATATTTATACAATGAATGAACAATCTCATCATCACTAATAATTTCCTCCACCTCAAATTTGTCTCATAAAGATACACAAATATCTTTCAAATCGTTCATTTGTTTGGGAAAATTCTCATGGGTAAGCTAAATGGGGCCATTTTGGAGATGGGTTTTCAGCCGTTTCTTCAAATGCCTTATGGTTTGGTTGAAACAAGTCCCGCAAAATCATCTATCTATTCTTGAATGCATTTCCAAATCTTATATGTTACTGTTCATAATTTATTTGCAGCAATCCAATCTTATTTTGGATCAATTATCTTGAATGTATTTAGATAATAAAATCAATCCATGATCATATCTGTACCAAATAACTCATAATAGAAACCTGTGAAACAAAAACAAACCTAAATTAATAACCTAAAAATTGTGAATAAAATAAAATCTAGAACAATAAAATTACAATGAATTTAAACTAACTATAAGTTCTAAACAAATATTGTTTATATTTTCCTTTCAAATATGATCTTAACATTCTAGAAGATTCAAGTTGATGGAGAGAAGAAAAATATTAATTTTGGGTTTTCACAAAATCAAACAAATGATAGATAATTCTTTTTTTTATTATTTTATTTTTATTTTGAAATGAGATGCAAACTAACAAAATAATTTAATTAATTAAACCTACCAAATGATTTTGTGAAAATGATTGTTAATGAACAAAAGAAAAAAACATAATCATAATTTAAACGAAAGTAAAAGTTGATAAAAATTAAGGTTTTCGTTTAAATTAAGATTTCTATGTTCGTCTCTCCCTCATTCAAATTTGATGAAATGTGAACAAATGTCATAGAAAAGATGCGTCGTGATAAAAACTCCCAAATTATGAAGCTCGTCAATCAACATTAAAACTCTGTAGAAAACAAAATGAAATGACATTTAAATTTCATGAAATTCAAACCAAACAAAAGAAAAGAATATAAAATCAAACCAACCTCGAAACAAAGTAAACCAATACTGATCCAATCAATTCAAATGGAAATAAACGAAGAATCCAAGTAAAACTTCAAGGGACCCTAGATTTTCATTAAAAAAAAAGAAGGGGGTTGTTGGGGCACAATAGGACCAGGATTAGACCTTTTTATATCAATCCAAATCATTTTAGTTATACAGGGTCTAGGAAAAAAATTCTCACTAAACCAATTTCCATAAGTGAATGTTGTCAAAATAATTGTTTGAAAAGCATGGAATACATGTATGCCTTGAATAAAAGAAAGACATATTTTTCAATGAATAAGAACATGCAAAATTCATATTTGATGGGGTGCATGATATCCACCAATACAAGATATGATTATCGCACTGGGAATATTTTACTTTTGAAAAAGGCTTTCAAAAAAACTCACTCAATTGGTAATCTTCATCTATCAAGAATCCAAACAAGGTTGGAAAATGATCCTTCATTTTATTCAAAGGTACATCATGGACGAGAGAGTGGGCCAATGACAAACGCTACATTGTCATGGATGCATGATTTATTTTTCAAACATGGAGAGTGTATATGAGATAGAGACACAATACATATTCCAGATAATTTCTCAAGGAGGGAAATCTACAACTTGTACAAAGGATATGTTGAAGTTGTTGAAGGAAATAGTAATTTTATTACATATGCATATTTTACAAGAATATGGAAGAAACATTTCAACAATGTCTGTATTCCTAAGAAGTCAAGGATGGGGATTTGTAGTATATGTGCTACTCTGAAATCGAGAACAGATAAATCTGAAGAGGAAGAAAGAGGTATGTATTTACTATTTTGTTTTTTTCTAAATTGATTAGTTTTCAACTATGAAAACATATGATCAATATTTTCATTTTATGTCATGTGCAGATTCGATAGCCAAAGCAATTTAAGAACATCAGAATCAACAATCAAGTGAAAGACAAAAGTTGTACAAAAATCGAAAGAAGTGTTATGATGCTCCAAACAAATATTTAGGTATGATAATTGATGGCATGGACAAGAAGAAAACACTTCTACCACATTTTATCCATACACCCAAAAATTTACAAGAAGATAATTTCATTTAGTTTCACTTGGTTGGTTGTATGGTTTTCAATGGAGAAAGTGTCCAAGGGTTTACTTCACAGCTCCAAATATTCATAATGATGCAAATCTGACCATCACCATAATTCATCATGTGCTCACTCACTGGTCTAGAAATCTTCCTCAAGTTCTCTATCTACAGTTGGACAACACTAGTCGTGAAAATAAAAATCAAATTGTGTTTGAATATCTAAGCATGCTTGTTGAAATGAGAATCTTTCCAAAGGTGAAAGTTGGTTTCCTTCTTGTTGGACACACTCATGATCATATTGATCAAATGTTTAGTTGTTCTTCAGTAACATTGAAGAGGAAAAATGTTGTAAGTCTACCATCATTGATTGAATGTATTAAGAAAGAATACATTGCAGAGCCTGTTTTTCATATATTTTTACAATCAGTTGCTGAAATCCATAATGCATAGAGGCATAATAGAGATGTAGATTATTCTGAATTCTTGGAAGAAATAAAAAAGTCCATTAAAGATACATATGAGTACTTTGATGTTGTTGATTTTGTTTGGTGGGAGTCTTTTTTCAATAGTCAAAGTGACATAATTTCAAGCTCAACAAATGAAGATACAATGTTGAAGACTCCATTTCATTGGCCACAAAATATGCCACATGAATCTGAAGAAACAAACATTGTTGAAGTTCAACAATAATATCAAGGTGCTATTGATTTTACACAAGAATAAGAAAGAGAAATGTATATTGGTTCATGAAGGTCACGGGCACAACGTGAAGCCATGGAAGATCTTTACAGGGGTTCAGTACAAGATATTAAGGAGGGTAGCATGATTTCAGTTTTGGCGATTGAAGATCCACATGGTTATCCATTCTGGATTGGAAAGGTTATAAAGATTGAGAAATAAAATGATAATGTTATTACAATTGAAGTGCATTCGTATGCAACAAGTACACACTCATTCAATGGTGTGTACAAGCCAGAGATGGTGGTTGAGAAATATGTCAATAGAAAGAGAAAAAGAAAGGGTAAAAATACAACTCGTTGTCGCACTGACCTCTTAAAATTAGATGATGTTGACATACTTGTTTATGAATTCAATTTGAAAAAGAGAGGAACTCTTCGCTCCAAGACAACAAAGATTATCAAGAGGTTTCTTCCATAAGAAATAAATGCAAGATGGGAGTCTATTGAACCTATTCGTATATCTAAAATACATTTGACATTTGAAATGTTGGGCATGCATGTAGACTCAGATGGTGAATTCATCAACAATAGAGAAGAATATGGATCATCTCCATCTTCATCCAATCATTCATTTGAATAAAATGTAGACTCTAATAGTATTTCAGAAACCATGAGTCAATCTAAATAAGTGTATGAAAAATTATGCATCTTTTGTCCATATGATGTTTGTATGGTAACTAGAAATGATCATTGGACTTACATATGATCTTACATGAAGTTATGAATGTTTTTTTATGTTTTATGAATGCTATGTTTTTTATTATGGATAATATAATAAAATTTCTTAGCTCATATGTTTTGAATATGGACAATATAACAATATTTTTAAGAAGTAATTTATGTTTCATTCAATGTAACTTGTATTTACGTTTTTTTATTAAAAGTAAAAAAAATATTAAAAAGTGACGTTGAATTTTTAAAGTATTTTGTGATATTTTCATGGAATTATGTATTACCTTCTTCTTTGAGTGATAACATGATTTAAAAAGTAAACATTTAAGGGTTGATTTTATGATTTTGTTTACAGTCATGATGAGTTCTTTTACCACTTTATAAAAATGTATCATTTTCATACCCCAATTTTAGAATGGGTGCTACCGGTAGCAATACTTTTCAATTTGATGCTTGATTTTGAGGTTTTGGTTTTAATGGTACCAAGTGCTAAAATACAATTTCAAATCATCTAAAATTTTAACGTTTTGAAAAGAAAAAAAAATTCAAAAGCATCTTTTTTTTAGGTGTTGATTTTAAGAGCTACTGTCAGAGTTTTGAAGGCCATGTTTGAAAAATATTGTGATTTTGACCCTGTTTAAAAAAATTGTGCTACCAGTAGCACCACTTTTTTATTTGGGGGTTGATTTTGATGTTTTTTATGCAAAAATATGGGTTTTTTGGGCGAGAGTTCTCGTTTTGAAGTCACAGTTCTCATTAAGTCAGTAACTATGTTCAAAGATATACCATTTTAAATTATTGTAAATTTATATAGGTACTAATTGACTAACCCTTCCATGAATAGAAAATTCTTAATTAAAATATTATACAAGGAATATTTAATCAATTAGGAATATTTGATCAACCAAAACTTCAATTTTGCTACAAGTGTATTTTAACTACAAATAAGCCATGGTTTTAAAAATAATGTTGAACTCTTTTTGCAAAAGAAATGTAAGCACGAGATATTGAATTTATTTGATCAACCAAAACTTCAGTTTTTCTTCATGTATATTTCAACTACAAATAAGTCATGGCTTTAAAAATAATGTTGAACTCTTTTTGCAAAAGATATGTAGGAAAATGATATTGAATTTGTTTTGCACATCTTTCAAAAGGAAAGAAAAAGAGGACCTAAAAAGTTGTTCTACACATCTTTCAAAAGGAAACAAATAGATCTAGCAAATGCATTAAGGATTGTACATCTAGTTATGTCTAAATCCCAAGTATATATTATTCTAAACCATTGACATGGAAGAAAGAAATGCAAGACAACTACATCATGTGCACATCTATAATGTAACCCATAAAATATTTAAAAAGTAGAAAAATAAATTTAAGCATTCATGCGTATATAATAAAGCCATAATAAAAACACACTAGAACTTGTAAATTTAATGTACATATACATGACCAATGCATCATCAGGTATAGATGCATCCTTCTTCGATATGGAAACATCCTTCTCATGCACTCTATCTGGCACTCTCTTCTCCAATTTGGCCTATAATACATTTGACATTGGCATATGTCCATTAAGGCATCTACTTACATAAATAACATTTTAAAATAATTTTTGATGAGTTGAAATTAAATGATTGACACTTGAAATCATAGTTTTAAATTTTGAAAAATGCAATACCTGTGATGTGCCAACCTCAATATCGTTCCCCTCTTGAAATTCTCCCAACATTTGTGATGAAAATTGAGATAAACCTATAAATGTGTTGGGAGATGGCAAGGGAATCTGTGAACAAATAAACTTTGAATTTTAGAGAAATGTGTTCACATTAATGGTGATATATCAATTTTTTGGATTGATTCTTCATGTGGAAACTATACAACTAAAGTGTAGGTATGGATTTTTTAAGAACATGTACCTGATTCATTGCATTAAAATCTAAAGACGATGAATGAAGTCCCCTATTTAATGAGGAGTCATTTAACATTTGACCGAACTACGATTAATGAACATGTAACACATGTCAATTATTTCTAACAATGAAATGATGTGTATCTAGATCTAGTAACAAGAAAACTATCCCTAAATGCATTAACAAATTACAAACTAAAACACATACCAGTCAAATTCTTGATTCCTCGTGCCTAATTAACTTTTTCCATCCACTAAGACAAAATTTGGCATAAGCCCTTAGCTCTTCTACGCTAATGGAATCTATCTCCTCATCCATCTTTTCAGCATAACTTTCCCAAGTAGTGGATTGTACCCTATATCGGTTCAAACCAACATCAATACCATACAAAACATATTCTAAGTTATCTCCAATTGCAGTCCTTGCCTCCTTGCCAACTTATGATGTGGCTTGCATCTTTGCATTTGAAGCAAATGCCCCTATTGGGTGAGATACCAAAGGTGGTGGAGGCCTCGACAATGATGCATCTCGATATGCCCTTTTCAATTATATGTTTGGCCTTTACCAACCCCATAGTATCGATATGGTAGGCTGGTATAATCGGGGTGCATGTCTAAAACAAAATATGCATAGAAAAGTCTAGAAAAATAAATTGGTACCTCATCATTCCATGGAAACCTCCAATATGATGCGAAGAATATATTATAGAGATATCTTGCAATATTTTGGGTGCCTGAAATACTGCACCTTCGGCATCAATCGTTTTGGACCTTCTTTGAAATTAAACATTGAAATTGCCTCCTCTTTGGACACCCTGTTTTGTACTACTTTCCGTTTATTAGGGCCCATCACCTCCAAATTTTTTCTCCTCATCAAATCTATGAAGGTATCAGACATTGGCCCAAGGTTCTGATATACATTAATAAAGTTTTGCAGAGAATGCAAAATGATCTCCAAGATTTGCTTGCTCTCTGTAGGGAGAGCCATATGTCTAAGATCATTCTTGAGCTTATCATGACGGGATGAGCATTGTTGGAGCATCATTTCTTCAACATTTCCTTCCCTTGAATCTCTTCACCAACATCTGATGAATATATCGTCGTAGGGGTGTAGTCTTTATTTTCTTGATAACATTGTCTTGATTCACCTTCACCCTCTGCATGAACATTGGACTATGACTGATTTTCACTCTCTTTCATTATCACCCCCAATAAAATCGATCCTCTACATAAAGAAACAATTGAAAATATTCACAACATTGAACAAAAACACATAAAAAACATAAAAACATATAAAAAATAGACACACAAAAAAAAAAAATTGAAGAAATTTACCAAACATATCGTGTTGATGTGATGGGGTCTTCATATTCTCTGGAGTGGGGGTATTTATGTTCAACCTATTTAAATAGGTTGAATCCCCAATAGTATCCCAAGCACTTTGTCTGAATTCTCTATTGACTGACTCATTCGACAATCTCCTCCTTCCGCTAGAATGCCTTTTATCACTAGTTGCCCCTACTTGACTATGATACCTTGTTGAAATAGGGGTCTCTAATGACCTAGGTGTCTATGTCAGACTAAAGGTTCGCCTTATTCCTACATTGGAAAGCCTCGATCATTTGTGAGGCAGATTTGGAGACTCGCATCCCAATGACTCACCTCGATCCATCCTTCCAAAATCCAAGAAAATGAAAACATAAGGTATAAACAAGTTCAAGGAATAGGAATATATATTAAAGAAAGCTACAAATAAATTTGTGAGATTATTCTCACAAGTATGGGGCCAATAATATTTTGCATTAGAAGGGAGAAAAAAAACATATATTGAAGTCATATACTTTGTTCTTAAATGAGAAAAAAAAGTTAACTACTACAATATCTCCTCTTTCCATACTCTCCATCCACGTCTACAAGCCTAGCCCAAGTTTGGACTTAAAGAGATCTACAATCAATTTGTTTGGAAAAGGTGGAATGTGATATGCCTTCGAAAAAGGAACCTTGAAGTTAGATGGATCAAACACCTTAACTATGGACATAGAGGTTGAAGGTTAAGTATGGATATTGATTATAGTATAGTGTAACGTCCCCACCGTTACGACAACAAACAAAGTACAATAGGTATTTTTTTTTGTGTTGGGATAAAGAATAGTCACCCATAATTCATAGAAACACATAATCAACATGGCACCATAATTAAAAACATTACAAGCGAAACCTCATTGTAATCGATAACGACTCAAGCCAACGCTATAACATAAATGATAGCGACACATGATCAACACATAAACATAATTAGTGACGCATTTCATCATATCACAATCAACCGACGAAATATAAATAAGGATCAACCATATTGTTGAATAATAAGGAACTACCCACCCAACCTATCCTGCATGGTTAGGACCTCCGGGACACATAAGCAATGCTCAAGCCTAGGATTCATCTAATTGATTTTGACCATTTAAGGTCTAAGGGCTGGCAATTGTTCTGAGTAACAAGGAAGTGTCTAGATCTCGCTAATCCAATCAAGCCGAAATCAATTAGATCAATCAATCAATCCTAATCATCAATTATTCATGGCGTAAGGGTAATCATCAACTTTATCAATCATACATCAACATTAAATGTTCATTGTGTGCGAGAAATCTAATTTATAAAGAAATCATTCATCAACATAAAATATTCATTGCGTGCGAGAAATCTAAATTCTAAAGCAATCATTCATCAACATTAAATATTCATTGCGTACAAGAATCTAATTTCTAAAGCAATCATTCATCAACATTAACTATTCATTGTGCGTGAGAAATCTAAATTCTAAAACAATCATTCATCATCATTAAATAGTGACGCAATGGAATTTAATTACTCAATCAATCATACCTCGACATTATGATCGTGGCGCAAGAGTAAGCTAATTACATAACTTATCACGTATTAGCATAAATTTCATGATGCAAGATTAATCTACTTCATTTCATGGCGCAAGAGTAAGTAAATTCATAGCCAAATATACATCGAAATTTAATTCATGACGCAAAAGGGATCACCCAATCTAGTATATAGGTAAGATATAATCGGATTAAATTACTTACCCATGAATCTCAAGATCCTAAATTTCTAATTAGCAAAAGCTATAAATAGAGACTTGTGTTTCTGTCCATAATTTTATTTTATATCCAAAAATTGTATTTATGAAAGATTTACCTATTATGCTTAAGTTCAAAATTTAGTGTAAGGGAAGGAAATTCCATCCTCTAATCTTAAAACAATCCTAAAACAATCCTATACATAAGAGTGAATCCTCAAGACTATGATTATAAACCCTAAACCCATCCCAAATCCTTACTTTAATTAAGCAAACATGACATCCTAAATATTACACATAGAATTGACTATAGACTCCAAGTGTCATCCCTTAGCTAATTTAGGGGTAAGTAATAGGTGACAAGTAAAATAAGGGAGGTCATCCCTCCACTTCTTCTTTTATCCAGGATTCCCATAGAGAAATCCTTGGATATGTGCGAGTCTTAGATGTTCTAAGATAAGGATGTATGTACAACGGTTGGGTTCAGTCTCTCCTTTTCTAAACGATTAACGATTATAAGAAGTAGTTTCTATTTATAAGGCATTGGTAGAAGATCGATAAAAATTAGGTGAATAAAGTAAAATAAAAAAAAAAATCGATCAATAAGTAAGTAAGGTTTCTACATAATTGATGTTGGAAGGATGCAAGTGTTAGGCTCTAAGGAAGGGTAGCTGGATGAGTGATCGAAGGATACCCTTTTCCTTCTTGCAGAGAACATTACACGTGTCTAGTAAGTGCTAAAATCTGGAAAACCTCCTTTTTCTATCCTCTCGAGAATACTTGTCTTCCCTTTCAAATCGCGCCAAAGGAGATAATGTTAACAAGCGAGTTATAAACTAGGTTACTCGGAACAACCCTCCACTGATCATATCCTGGTATATAACCATGGCATTGCCAGTCATATTATGCAAATATAGTCCATTGATCAGATAGTTGAAGGCGTGTGCATTGGGAATGCAACAATGAAATTCATTCTGATGAAATTTTTTGAGAGCATCATCCAGGTGCGCGGATTTGAGTAGCCTTGATCAATGCGTTCAGGGTAGAAATATCTAGAGCAACATTGCCAGCTACCAACTGTGCGAACAAGCTTGAAAGTTCTGCCTGTACACGTGGCTGACAAGGAATTTGTGCATATATCAATGCAAACTCTCAATAATGTAATGCGTGTTCTCAAGAAGGATTACGATCAGGTGTTTGCACATGCGCCTGTACACATTATTGCCTTTACCAATAATGTGATATATGCACTGCGTTAAAGGTATTTCACTACCATCACTATCTCCATAAACGAGCCATCTTTTAATTAATTCCACACCTCAAAACTTACTCTCTCCTACAAGGAAATCAATGAAATCAAACTTTCCGGCACAATGGTTGCCTCTTGGCAGTGTGCTTCTCACCCCTGGAAATGGCATTTCTCAGCAATGTATATGCCCTGCAACAATAGTTGTTCACTTGCTGCAATGGCCAACAATATCAATCTCCAACAATTTATCTCCCAGCAATCGGGTTTCTCCGACACTTATATCTTCCAAACATCAGTGTTATCCCATTGTAAATTCCTCCCAGAAACTTCCCTAGGTCCTTCATTACAAGTCTCAAAACATTCAACGCATCCGCATCCACATCGGCATTTGAATTTTTCTCCTACAAATTGTCTCATAGCTACAAATTTGAGTTCCTCCAAGCAAATATTATATTGACTTAACAGGTCTGACAGATTTTGGAAACTAATGCCAGCCTTAAAGTTTAAACAATGTTGCACCAAGTTTCTGGAATGTTGGGACAGATACATGGGGAGTGTACCCAGTACATCTGGAGACCCTCTCTAAAACAAATCAGGGGCAGTAGGGTATGTCAGGGGTTAGGATATAGGGGACCCCACCCCAAATATATAAATATTATAAACATACTAATGTTTAAAGTGGTTACTTTCCAAAAATCATTAATCATAAACATTGAAAACCATGAAAGAAATAACATCACATGGGTCATTTGTAGATTTCGATATCTAATGAATCATGATCAAAGTATTTCTCATGGCATAAGTAGAATTTAACTTTAAAAGCGGTCATTAGTTATCGAAGATTCAGATTTCGCAACTACCAATATTGGGATAAATCGATTTTAGAATTGCATCTCGGCTTATGGAGAATCTCTAATATCATTACACATTTAACTCTGAATACAATTACAATTCTTAGTATAGAATTATCATAACCGAAGGCGACTAAGATGGATTTAGAGGCGATCTTCAGAATCGACGCTTCTTCCGATCTCTCGTTTGCTAATTATTGAGACTTCACTAGTACCTCCCAGCCAATGTTAGGGGTACTCTTCTTCCCCCTTAGCCCCCTGAGCCGTAAAGGGGCCACGCACACACACAACCAAAAATTACTCTACCTCCCAGCTTGCCTCGCAAGGTAGAGCCACCACACTCTCTCTCAAGCTAGGAAACCCAACTCTCACAAGAAAAACCAGTTAAAATTTCTACAACATAACTTTTCCTATAACCCGTGTGATCCATTTCCCCTTTTTCCCATTTGCTTTATAGGAGTTTCCCTAATGACACCTTGCCACTTGCACATTTAATTCACCTTTTAAATAATTAATTAAGAATTGTTCCCCCCATACACTTGTCACCCTTTCCTTTAATTGCACAAGCAAATCCACGATTTCTTTTAATAAAAATCAATTTCCCTCACCCTTCCTAAAATCACTCCTTAAATCACTCCTAGTTGTCTCTTTATTCCTCTTATTTCCAATTAATGAGTGATGTCTTACTAAATCTGAGTCGAGCTAAAATATGAATCTTCTCCTAGTTAGACTAGTTTTAACTAGACTCTTGATTCCTTTCTATGTGTACCCATTCCTTTAGCTTTATTCCATTCATACCTTAAATTCTAATTTGGTAATTACTTGCACATATGTGTATTAAATCAATCTTTAGATTTATTTTATTTTCCTTGATTTCTTAAATTGATTTACTTCATCCCCTCATTATTTGATTTATAAATTTAGTTTTTAGTCTTCCTACTAACTTAGTCTTAGTCTTAATTAAATTTTATTTGCAAAGGCTTAGACTTTTATACGGATTATAATTAATAAATTCAATCCTTAATTGATTTATCTGGTAGTGCTCAAGATTTTACAAGGTTAATTATTCGCTCGGGCTTTTCTAGGCCACTTAGATTCATTGACTCAAATTTATTTACGTGACGTGCCCTTCAAGACGCACTCCGTCCTCCAAGGGTGCTACTTGCATTTGAATCAAATTTTCAATTACGCGACATGCCCTTCAAAACGCACTTCGTGCTCCAATGGTGCCACTCGCCTTTAACTGGTTTTGGTAGTTGTCCAACACTTGGAGTCAATACTCCATTCGGGTGGTCTTGTGAGAGAGTAAGGGCTTCTAAGGAATAAGGGCCTTGCCTTATTGCGTACCCTTTATAAATCATCGTGAGCAACTGTCTTAGTCTGCCCTCATGAAATTGTGAGCCCCTCGAACTAGGTAATCATTAACCTACAATTCGAGCCATGACGAGAGTGCTAGTAGGTTGTGACATGGACTCTGCCACACCTCTCCCTCAATATCTGGTCTATTTGCATGGCCCCTTTACTCCTTATGTGAGTCAGATTAGCAAGCAATCGTCAGCCTGCATTTATCAATGAAACATTGTCAATGATCCATATACAACATTATAATATATAATCGATCATAAATCACATATGCATAAATGAAATACTCAAACAAATACAATCCACTCTCTGACTCAATCTAGAGTCCCAGGAGGTCCATTGATGCCATCTACATCCCAATCTATCAAGTATCCTGCACACTGAGGAGAAACTCGTCAATAACATCTTTCAATACATATATATCAAATAACATAATATCATGATCCATCAACATCATCACAAAAATCCATAAGCGAACCATAACCATGTACTATAACCAAATCACTTGCAGACAAGTGTCCTCAAAGAATAAGTCAATAACATGTGCTCGAAAGAAAGGGATGTTGCATATAGTGTTTTTCTTGGTGGAACATTCAAGCTTGGTTTCAAGCATGGTGAAGTATAGGCACTTAATAATGTCAGTGTTCAGTTTTCCTTAGCTAGCCAAGTCTAATAAGTGAGGCTTGGAAAGTTATGTTTTTTCAGTCATGAGGACTAAGGCACAAATCACCAAGTCTAGGATAAGGATATAATCATTTATAAACACTAAGGATTGATTCAATGAAGATTAAAAGAGAAAAAAACACGTCTTTGTAGGTTTAAGAAACATACTAATCTAGCATATTAGATATTTTCCTTACTTTGCCAGTATTATGGGTTGATTTGTTTGGAGATCTATCCTTCAAAGAGGGAATCCCAATTATATTGAAAATCAACTCATGCTATATACTCCATAATTTAGTGACATCCATCAGCTCATGCTATACAATCCATAATTTTGCCTCTATTATGTAAATCAAGAGGAAACCATGCCAAATTTATGGAATTAACATTATAAGTATCAAAACGATGACATATCTAGAAGAAATTCTAATTATATATTTATAGAAGAATTTTATAAGTATTTTGATATTTTCTTCTATGAAACAAGCTAATAATTTGATAATTGTGTGTTTGAATGATTAATTGTAAAATTTTGGATCAAAATCATTGTGTAAAACATGCATGTTGTTAAATAATCAACGTATTGATTTGGGGAAATTGAGTGCATGTATGTTTATTTCCATTGTAATATTGAATTGATATATGTATGTGTGTGTAAAAATTAGTCAAGATATTTCTAAGGATCAAATGGAATCACAACCGAGAAACCTAATTAGATGAGAAGACAATTTTAA
>ML836031.1:30434-47505 GCA_009831015.1 Picea engelmannii
AAATGAAATGAAAATTGTGTGTTGTCCATCCCATCCAACCGCTTCTCAATGAGCCCAATCTTGCCCTCCATATTTTTCCATTTTGGCTGGTTACGCTTTTATTTTCATCATCTTCGTGGACTGCCCACAGTTTTTATATTCTTACTCTGCCCTACTTGTCGCTTTTGTTTTAATATTCTGTTGTATTACCAAGCAACCCTACAATGGATCTTGTGAACATAAGTGCCCATGATGCCATAACAAGCAGGATCGTTATTCTCATCAAACAGATCGATAGTGTTATTCAGTGGGATGATCGATGGCTTCTGGAAGGTCAGTTAAATCGAATGAAGAGACTCTTACTCGATATCAACAATCAATTACAACAATAGGAAAGGGCACCCCTAGAGACCGTGAATAATTGTCTAGTAACCTTTAACCTTTGTCTAGTAACCGTGAATATCTAGTAACCTTTATCCCTTATTGAGGCTACGAGGTACTTCTTGAAACCACAAATTTTCCTCTTTTTTCTCTGATACCATAATTTCTCACTATCTTGATACGAATTTGATTAATGCATGAAAACATAACAATGCAGTCTCATGAAACATAATTAATCAATTATAAATAAAGATGCAAACTTACACATGCAATAGAACAACATTTAATTCATAAGATACACAACATTAATTTAACATAATTATAAATAAATTGCAACACTTATCTTTTTGGGAATTAATCACCAATTTGATGCATATGAAGCATGTTCCACTGAACCATAGGCTCTCTATTTCACTTAATATTTCTACAACAAGTCCACCCTTGAGCTAAGGCTATGACCCCCAAGGGAGAAATCACCTATGGTTGGTTCTAATTCTCCTCACACAGGCCAATTCCCAATTATCACAATTTGTAACCTATTGCATCAATCCCAATCCACCATCTCTCTCTTTCCTTCATCGTATACAACGTAAGTAATGGAATCCCATTCTCTTCCACACAATCCCCTAAGTCATCCCACTTCCCTTCTAGGCTCCAACACAGACTGGACAAGAAATCTCACTACTGGGGACTCAAGGGATTCTCAACTGTCATAATTCTATTACAACATTTGTACAACATCTTAGGCCCATAGACAAATATCCCAAGGAAGCATGAACATCAACTATCTTTGCATGCCCAAAACTATGGAACATATTTGCATGCCAATGTTAACCCATGTGTCTTCATGGGAAGTACGTGTTTCTCTCTTGTCCACCAATTCCAAGTTGATATGACTTGGGATAATTATAAAGTAAGGCTTAATAAAGCTAATGTTTAAATACTTAGGTTCACAATAAAATAATATTATTTTCTTTGGCTCCCTTGAGGCCCTTAAGCCCCCTAATTTCCCTTCATGTGGATTTGTATCCCCCCATTATTTTTTCCTTCTTCGTCTACATCTTGTGATGCATTTTTATTATTTAATATTCCATTTTTATATTACATCATTCATATTTTAGCCATTCATCATTTACACATATACATTACTATTTTGGGGATCAAAATTGAGGTTGTTACATCCCCCTCCCCTAAATTTTGCACCATCCTTTGTGCACATCACCATTATATACAATAATTTTTATATCAAAATTTCAAAATTGATGCAGGTATGCCTCCCACATTGCATCATCTATCTCCCATATCACTTTTTCAGAGATGTAGTGGGTCCATTGGACCTTTAACTACCCTATGATTCTATTCATGAGCATTGTGACCATCATGTCTAGTATATATATTAGCTACACCCGAAAGTCTCCTTCTAGATCCACCTGAATCAAAGTCTAGTAAATGACATGGTTAGGGTCATGCATATACCTTTTAAATAATGACACATGAAACAAATTATGCACTTTTATGGCAGGAGGTAATGCAAACATATATGCAACTAGTCCTATTCTATCCAATATTTCAAATGGACCATAGTACCTAGTTGCTCGCTTGGTGCATCTTCCCAAATTCAAAGAAATATTCTTTGGTTTCACTTTCAAAAATATATGCTCTCCAACTTTAAATTCCCATAGTGTCCTTCCACTGTCTACATAACTATTTTGCATGTCTCATCCTACCTTTAAATTTGCATGATCTTGACCATTTCCTCTTCCATTTATTTCAGCAATTATGGCCCAATTATTACTATGTCTGCTATATTGTCCCAAGAAATTGGAGTATTGCACTTCCTGCCATATAAATCTTCAAATGGACTCACTTTCAGTGAATCTTGATATCCATTATTGTAGGTAAATTCAAGTAAATGCAAGTAGTCCTCCCACTTGAATGACATATCCATCACATACATTCTCAACATGTATTTAATCACTTGATTAATTCCCTCTGTCTTCCCATGTGTTTGTGGATGATAGGATGTACTAAAATTTAGATTTGTACCAAATCCCTTTGAATAATCCTTTTCCAAAAATTCAAATTAAACTTTGGATCTTTGTCTAACACAATGTCCTTAGGTACTTTATGCAAACTAGAAATCTCTTTCATGTATATATCTACTATATTAACTACCTTATGAATCAATTTAACTAGAACAAAGTGATAAACTTTGGTTAATTTTCCACCACTACCATTATTGAATCATGTTTCTTTGTTGTCTTCTGCAACTTAGTGATAAAATCAATGGTCACTACTTCCCATTTCCACTCTAGAATTGGCAATGGTTGTAGAAACCCTATTGGATGTATGTGTTCAACCTTTTCTATTTGACATTCCATATGCCGTGTTATATAATCAACAACATACTCTTTTATTCTTGTCCAAGGTATTGGCTTCTTAACATTGAAATTGTCTTTTGATATCAAGGATGTCTATCATATGGAACATTTTGCATTTATTTTAATACCACCTTCCTTAATCCATAAGAATTAAGAACATACACTCTATTTTTATACATAAGAGTGGCATCTTTTTCCACCTTATAATCTTCATATTTTTGTTGTAAATTTTCCTACTATAATCCTTCTTTTACCTTTAGATAACGTTCATCTGAAATAAGAGCTTCCAAAATTCTATTTTTCAAATCTGATTTGCACATGCTAATGGTTGTACCATGCATTGTGTGTATTCTTCTTCTTAGTGAATCAACAACCTTTTTCTCTTCCCCCATTGATATGTTTAATATCAAAGTCATATTCACTAAGAAATTCTAGCCATCTTGTTTTCTTGGCATTTAAAGTCTATTGTTCAAATAAATATTTCAAACCATTGTGGTCTGTCGTTAACTCAATTTTCCTCCCCATTAAGTAATGTATCCAAATTTTTAGTGCATGAACAATGGTTGCAAGCTATAATTCATATGCGGCATAATTTTTTTCACGCTCTTTGATCTTTCTAGACTCATAACAAATCACATGTTCATCCTGAATAAGAACTCCACCAAGTCCCTCATTGCAAGCATATGTGCATACCAAAAAATCTTCATTTGGATCAACAATCTTCAGAATAGGTGCACTATTAGGGGAAATTTGAGGTATAAAATGGGATTCCTAAGAAAAATAATAAAACAATAGTTAAAATAATAAAATAATGGCTATGAATTTTCAAAGAGAAAGAAAGAAAACTACTTTTTTATTCACATTTTCAACTTATCTCCTTATAGGTTTGCTCAAATTTCAAGTTTAAGCACTCGTTGGATGTGGATTTGAAATTTTCATCCAATGAGTACCCACTCCAGATACTTTTGATAGACGCATAATGAGATCAACTAGAAATACATGAAAATGTGATTTTTATCAAGAAAAACATTTTTTCATGTGTTTTCAGTTTATCTGATTGTGACTTTATCAAATGGATGTAGAGTGGGTACTCATTGAATGCATAATTTAATTATGCATCCAAAGAGTGCCTATACTTGCAATTTGATTAAATCTATAAGGATGTAAGTCGAAAATAAAATTTAAAAAGTAGTTTTCATCTTTTACCTCCAAAATAATGTACCCTTATGGTTGACATCATCATCTTGAATCCTATTGGTTCTTTTAAAGTTTATTTTGATAGTACATAGTTTATTTTGAAAATTCCTGTAATAGGATAGTAAGAAATTCCTTTAGCAATTGTAAACTTTCTTCACACTTTGGTGTCCATTCAAATTTAATCCCCTTCTTCTATAAAAATGTAATGGGATGAGCAATCTTGGAGAAGCCTTATATGAATATCCTATAGTACCCAACAAGCCCCATGGATGAACTTACTTCTATTAGTAGGCCATCCTCCTGTAGCTTCAATCTTTTCTAGATCTATTGTTATTCCTTCCTCCAAAATTATATGCCCCAAGTAATGGATCTGTCTCTGATAAAAATAACACTTTATTAAGTTAACATACAATTGATGTTCTCTTAACACTTCTAGTACCAACCTCAAGTGTTGTCCATGCTCCTCCTTTGACTTAGAATAAATAAGAATGTCATCTAGGAATAAAATGAAAAACTTGTCTAATTAATTTCTAAATATTTTATTTATTAAGCACATGAAGGTAGCTGGAGCGTTTGTCACTCCAAACAGTACCACTATAAATTCATAGTTTCCATACCTAGTTATGAAAGTTGTCTTGTTGATGTATTCATCCTTTATTATTACCCGATAGTAGCATGATCTCATATCTATATTTGATAAGATATTTTCTCCTCTTAGTTGATCAAACAAGTCATCAATTCTAGGTAGAGGATATTTATTCCTCATAGTGACTTTGTCCAGCTGTCTAAAATAAATGCAAATACTCAAAGTCTGATCTTTATTCTTTACAAAGAGTATTGGTGCTCCCTAAGGAGAGACACTTGGGAATATATATCCCCTCTTCAACAATTCTTATAACTACATTTGTAGCTCCTTGAATTCTGGTGTACTCATTCTACATGGAGTCTTGGATATTGGTGTAGGTCCATGGGTTAGGTTAATATAGAAATCTATATACCTTTTTGGTGGCAATCCTAGTATTTCCTCAAACACATCTTTAAAATCCTACAACACTGGAAATTCCTCAAGACTTGGGATTTTTCACTTGGTTGGTTTTTCCACATGAGCTACATACAATTGACATCCTTTTCTAAAGCATCTCTTCAGTTGTAAGGATGAAATATCCCTTATAGAAATGGGTCTTGGAATTCCTATCACTATCATCCACTTTCCTTATTAATCAAGACATGTAAAATACTTGTTATGACAATCTTGAACAACATGATTCACATCCAACCAATCTATTCTAATGAGGACATCATATGAGCCCAGTGGTATTGTATTTAGGTCTACAATATTTATAACACCATTCATATATAATGTATATCCTTTGATAATCCAATTAATTTTTCTCTTAGTCCCAACAACTAGTTGAACCCGACATGATTTCTCATGCTTACTTCTCTCCGAATGAAATTGTTCAACTAAATTAGGGGAAATGTAACTATGACTTGCTCCTAAATCAATTAAAATTGCAATAGGTTGATTGGAAATCTTACATTCAACATCAATCATGTTTGATTGACGGTCTACTTGTCTATTTTCCAAGGATACATATATATTCTTGGGATGTTTCCACCCACATATTCCACTTTAGTTGCCTCATGTATATTGTGCATATTTCCTATCATGTCTCCCTTATGAGAACAATATCCATACAAACAATCTCCTTTACATCCCCAACATTTGATTGGCTAACTTCCCCTTTTCCCCAAGGATTTTTCCATCTTAGATCCACTCCGAGTTGGTTGACTTTGTTGATATGTATTAGCATTTTTCCTGAAGAAATTAAAATTTTTGAATCACTTCTTCTTCTTATCCATTTTTTCCTTATTCTTATCTTTCCAAGACTTCTAGAAAGTTGCTTTTCCTTTTTATGACCATAAAGATATTTGACTTTCCTGATGGTCTCTTCAAGAGTCTTAGGTTCACCAAATTGGATCTTGCCTCTATAAAATGTTGATAGTCTGCTTAAAAGCATTTGTATCTTCACCATATCTTCTTTAATAAAGACCACATATCTTAGCAACTCCAAAACATTATTCTTGTATTATTCCGTTGTCATATTTCCCAAATTGAGTTCAAAGAAATCCCACATATTATTATCATAGTAGTGCTAAAAAAGGTACTACTATTGGAAGTACTTCTTGAACTACTTCCACAAAATCCTTGTCCCATTAATGTGATTAAATTTCTTTATATGATCCCACCACATAGAATCATTTCCTTGTATATGGTAAATATCAATTCGTGCTTCTATATTGGATGAGTAATTATGCAACTAAGAATTATTTATTATCACTAGCAACTGAGCTTCAACATCCCCTCCCATCTTGTTTTCACCATCAAAGGTTGATGGATTAATATTTCTAAGCTCTCCTTAAAAAATTTATTGTTCATGCCTTCATCTTTGATCTCTAACTAGGGGACTACTCTTTGATTCTTTAGATGCATAAGACTTCCTAGCTGAATGAGTTGGTGAGTAGTGATGTCTTTGAGTTATGGTAGCATTGAGTGCCTAAATATTCTATGTCTATCTATCATTGCATGAGATTTGATTACTTCCTCATGTGTTGAATTTGATTTGTTCTTTATTTGATTCTAATATTGATTTAAACTCTATAGCAGTTGAGTTTTATTTTCTTAATATTTTAGAAAATTCTCATTATCAACTCTCATTATCAATTATACCCTATTGGTCATCCCCAAACATGTGAGACAAAAAGTTTATGCAGTGAAATATTGTTTGGAAAATGCAAGAGTGTCAAAGAAAAATCAACACAACTTTTGGAGGATGGGAGATCCCATTCCTCTGGCACTACTAGAGGAAGTCACATGGCTAAGTGATCTAGACTTATGATTACCGGATGGGGTGATACCTATTGGTACTGGGAATACCCACGTGCCACATATGATCAATGTGATGGAAATAAAGGGTGGTACGACTAGTAGATCACTAGAGGATACGATGAAGGGTGTGAGGAGTAACAGCTCAGAGCCAGAAGGGTTTGTATCAGCTCATCCCATACATGGTATTGATGAAAACCATTAACGAAAGAGGTTTTCGACCTGGTGGGAGTATGCAACCATCAATGATGAGGAAGAGAGAATGGTGAGTACCTTGGAAAATTATGCGATGGTGAAGAGAGGTGGTTTAATGCAGGGTCGGTGGGTTTTGGTCGTTGCTCAGATAACTAGAGGGGGTTTCTCTAAGAACAAACCTCCCAAAGTAGAGAAATTAAAGCAAAACATTTTGTTCTGGGTTGTCGAGGAAATTGTGGTGAAGTAGATGTGGGGTAGACAGGGTCTAGAGCCTTGAGAAACAAACGAAGAGTTGAGGTATTGAGGGTAGAAATTGGTCGATACCTAGGTAAGGAGCATCAGAAATAAGATCTTGGTAAGGTGCACAGAAAATTGGGAGCATCCGTCTCTTTCCTCTTTTAAGGTGAGAGAGATAGTTGTTTCTAGTATGGCTAGGCATTGATTAAAGAAGAAGGTTAGTTGGAAAGTGGGTAGGAAAGAAGAATCTTCTTCTCCCCACGAACCTGTGAACAACACATGCGAAGATCAAGAGGCTTGGCTCGTAGGATCTCAGTATCAAAATATATGCTCATAGGCCAAAAACAAAAGGCAGCCAAGGAGGTATAAGAAGTGGTCTGAGGCTGGAGGAAAACAATGACAGAAGAGGATGTTTTGGAGGAGGTTTAGGATGGGGTAGAGGATCCATATTATTCTATGACCAAAGAAAATAAGTACTTCAAGATAGAAAAAATATACTAGATAGTCAAGGCAATGGTTGGAAAATCCTTGGAAAAGAGTAGGAGGGAATAGAGGAACATTCTACATGCACGCATAATTTTTTATGGAAAATTTGAGTTATCCTATAGTTTACAGCATGGAATCCATTTCAAGGTTACCCCAGGAGGTCATAGTCCTTAGTAGTAAGAGGAAGAAGATGGAACTCTGAGCCCATTCGGTAAAAAAAACTTCCCAATTGACATGGAATAATATGAGGTTGACAAAATGACCAAAGTTGAGACTAAGGTATCTCATCACCATGCAATAGCATGGAGAGGCTGGGTTTGATTTAGATTTTATGTTGATGTTCTATATGCTTAAATCTCTCTCAGTAGGCATAGAGTATAAAAAACTCAGATAGATAGTGATAGCAGTGCATGATCAATCTCTAGACTTATAGTTTTCTCAGTGATCTCAGACCCGATAACATTACTATGAAAACTTGACTAAATCCTTCCAAGGCATGAATCTAGTTTCATTTTTGGTAGATTCTTAGAGACAGGCTGTAACTCTTTGTTGTATATAATAGTGTATATTTTAGTTTAAAAAACAAAACAATATTTAGTATATTGAAATCATTTTGTTGGCACTCTATATCGTATTCATGTGGTGAATCTAAAAATTGAACTATAGGTCTAAACTATTTTTTTGGAGTTAGTATTGCATTGAATATAAAGTTTATATGGCTGGTGGAAACCATATTATGAAACCAACATTGCATATGTTTTATCTTGTATGAGTTCTAGTTAACTTCATATTTCTTTGTAAATAAAATAAAAGCTCATGTTGTTGCAATTACTTTTGAATTCCACAATTGAAGATTGAAACTACCAGTTTGACATTGGAATTGAATTATTTCTTTTGTTTGTATTGTATTGTCTTGATATCCTTAAACACATTTTTAAATTTTGAACTTGAATAAATACATTTAATTAAATCTTTTGATTAATGATAGAATTAAAATAAATACAAGGTATTAATTTGAGCATATCTTTCTACTTATAAAATACTATTAAGATGTGTTTAGATTACTAATTTCGGTGGATGTTTATAGAAGACACATCAATATTTCTACAAGTTGTCAATGAATGATAAGTATTTAAAAGTTGAAAGTATTTAAATTATTATTTAAAAATATATATGTAACTTGATGCAATTTGTGCAATCTAATTTGACACAAATTTGCACAATCTTCTTTGACACAAATTTGCAATCATTGAAATTGTACTCTTGAGAGGCTAACACTAGGAGGGGTGTTCCATGTGCTATCAGAGCTACGTTCATACACTAGGGCCTTAGCCCCATTTATTTATTCATTGCAGAAACTTGTATTAATTGTTTTAAATATTTAAAATTAAAACTAATCAAACTTGAAGCATTTCTTTTGTGCCAGGTAGACATGGACGGAAGAGGAAGGAGAGGTAGGACTAGAGGAAAAAATGTACATCCTCCATTAAAACCTACACCTCCACATTCTCTTCCCATACAAGAGGATCATGTCCAAGAACAAGGATATGTGCCTTCTAGAGAAGTGATAACCATGATGCATTCATTCCAAAGGATATCAAATGATGTAACATCCCGCTCTTGCAAGCACATGTTATTGACTTATTCTTTGAGGACATGTGTGTGCAAGTGATCCGATTATAGTATATGGTTGTCTATTTCTCTTATAGATTCTTATGATGATGTTGATGGATTATGATTTATGTTGTTTTGATATATATGTTTTGACAGATGCTATTGACGAGTTTCCCCTGAATGTGCATGACACTTGACAGATTGAGGATGTCGATGGCATCAATGGACATTCTTGGACTCCAGATTGAGTCAGGGAGTGGATTGTATTGGTTTGAGTATTTAATTTATGCATATGTGACATATGATCGATTATATTATGATGTTGTTTATGGATCATTGACAGTGTTTTGTTGATGGATGCAGGCTGACGATTTCTTTCTAATCTGACTCACATAAGGAGTAAAGGGGCCATGCACATAGACTAGATATTGAGGGAGAGGTGTGGAAACATCCTTGTCACAACCTACTAGCACTCCCGTCATGGTTCAAATTGTAGGTTAATGATTACCTAGTTTGAGAGGTCCACGATGTCGTGAGGGCAGACTGAGACAATCGCTCATGAAGATTCTAAGGGGCGTGCAATAAGGCAGGGTCCTTATTCCTTAGAAGCCCTTAGTGTCTCACAAGGTTGCCCGATTGGAGTGTTGACTCCTAGGGTTGGACAACTACCAAAACCAGTCAAAGGTGAGTGGCACCCTTGGAGCATAGAGTGCGTCTTGAAGGGCACGTCGCGGGAATTAAAACTTGATTCAATGAATCTAGGTGGCCTAGAAAACCTTGAGTGAATAATCAACCTTGTATAATCCTTAAGTGTTGCTGGATTTAATTAATTAAATAAGGATTGAAATTATTAATTTTAAATCCCCATTTGGAAGTCTAAGCCTATATAAAAATTTAATTAAGCCTAAGTCTAAGTTAGTAAGAAGACTAAAAACTAAATTTATAAATTAAATAATGAGGGGATGAAGTAAATCAAATTAAGAATTCAAGGAAAATAAAATAAATCTAAAGATTGATTTAACACACATATGTGTAAGTAATTACCAAATTGGAATTTAAGGTAAGAATGGAATAAAGCTAAAGGAATGGGTACACATAGAAAATAATCTAGAGTCTAATTAACACTAGTCTAACTAAGAGAAGATTCCTATTTGAACTCAACTCAGTTTTAGAAAGGTGTTAGTCATTAATTGGAAAAAAGGGGAATAAAGAGACAACTAGGAGTGATTTAAGGAACGCTTTTAGGAAGGGTGAGGGAAATTGACTTTTATTAAAATAAAATGTGGATTTAATTGTGCAAATTGGGGAAAGGGTGACAAGTGTAAGGGGAGGATAATTCTAAATTATTTTAATTAAAAAGTGAATTAATTGTGCAAGTGGGGATGAGTTATGGGAAAATTCTATAAAACAAATGGTTGAGATAAGCAATGGATCACACTGGTTCTGGGTAAGGTTATGTTGCAGAAATTTTGACCGGTTTTACTTGTGAGAGTTGGGATACCCAGCTTGAGAGAGAGTGGTGGCTCTACCTTGCGAGGTGAGATAGGAGCTAGAGGAACTCTGGTTGTTAGTGTGTGTGGCCCCTTTGCAGCTCGGGGGACTAAGGGGGAAGAAGAGTACCCCTAGCGTTGGTTGGGAGGTACCAGTGAAGTCTCGACGATTAGCAAGTGGAGGACATAAGGAACGCCAGTTGCCAAGGATCTTCCCAATCCATATTTGTCGTCATTTATGGTATTTCATTAAAGTTTTAATTGCATTTGGATTCAGTTAGTATAATCGAGTGTATATTTTACATATGTTGTGTGAAATTGTGAGACCATGGAGATCAACTACTTGATGTTTTATAACCCATGGAAGGGGATTTCTGATGTTCCTGCCATTCAAATTTTAATTGAACTTCCTTGATTGATTGAGTTGTTTTCTAATTCCCAACTTTATTGACTTCTTCATGTTCAACATTACCCATATATTACGTAAGGTGATTGATTCTTTAAGAGATGAATTGTCGAATTTAGTTTAGTTCCCTCTTCATTTTTATTTGGATTGCGACTATCCATGTTGAGACCATATCTCTATTACATTATGCCAATGAAGTTGTAGTCACCCATTTCACAATGTGATGACTTGAATTTTGGGATCGAATACTGGTAGTCTTCCTGGATCACGCTTGATGTGTCTCTACGTTTTATTACAACTTGCTCATTGGATTTTTTTTATAAAACCTTGACTCATGATTTTCCCAGGGGGGGGTGATCTCTACATTTTTATTCCACTTGATCAACAAATTCTTAATGTTGGACTCACGATTTTCCCAGGGGGGGTGATATCTGCATTTTTATTTCCACTCGTTTAGCAAATTCTTAATCCTAGACTCACGATTTGCCTGGGGGGGATGATCTCTATTTTTTTTTTATTTCCACTCATTCAACAAATTCTTAATCCTTGACTTTTGATTTACCCATGGGGAAAAATCTGCATTTTCATTCAACTTGATCAACGAATTTTAGTCATTTAATCACGATTTCCTTCTTCCTCAAATGACGATTTTTCTAGGGATTTATCTTTGTGTTTTATTTAAAACTGGACTGCGACTTCCTTCGTCCTCGAATGGTGGTTTTTTCAGAGATTTATCTTTGCGTTTTATTTAAAACTGGATTGTGATTTCCTTCTTCCTTTAATGGTGGTTTTTCTAGGGATTTATATTTGTGTTTTATTTAAAATTGTACTGTGATTTCCTTTTTCCTCGAATGGCGGTTTTGTCAGGGATTTATCTCTGTGTTTTATTTGAAATTGGACTGCAATTTCCTTCTTCCTCGATTGGCGGTTTCCAAGCATTACCTCTGTTGTGTTTGTTGATTAATATTTTTTTTTTCATTTTAGTGAAACCTCATACTTCATTATGAACATGGAAGTGGATACTTCATATTGCGGGTGGTTATTCCTTAGTTGCACAATGGTCAATGGTTCACTTCCCTCTCTCTGGAATTCATTGCGTTCTCGTCTCTTCCTACAAATTTTCCTTTCAGGGGAGTATGCCAGTCGTGGCCACGATAATGGTAGCATATGCCTAATTCGTTGTCCCTTACATTAGAGATTTATTTTTATTAATAAAAGATAATTTTGTCTTACCAAAACCATGTTGAAGTAATTTTTATGGTGGTTTAGACTATTATTATTTTGGTGTTTTTGTAAATACAATATAGTTCAACAATCTTAAATTCAATATTAACTTACTTCCATGAGATTAAGTCAATTGATTTGCATATAGTGTACAATAAAAGATATTCAAAGATCGTCAAACAATTGTCATGTAACTACAAATAATTATTAAATTATAGGTAATCATAAATTAATAAAATATATAAAAAGTTCCATCCTTTTCCAATTATAACCTCCAAACACTTTTCTAAAGATAAATGGATTCTCTATGTTTTATGGATTCACTATATTGATCAATGTTAACTATTTCCATTCTCAACAATATCTTAAATAGAAGAAGAAAATGTTTTGTCCCACCTAATTAATCATTTTTTTATTGATTCTCATTAGTATCTAAAATTGGGAGCTTGACCTAGGTTAGTTAGTAAGCCTGATCCTCCTCAATCCATACATATGAATATGTAAGTTAAGGTGGGAATTATCTTACTATGGCTCATGTGTGATGATGCATACCTTCTTAATGAAATTGTAATTCTGCATTGTCCTCTAGTATTAAAGTTTAAGTGTGATTATGTGGTACCTTGTAGATGGATGTGAGATCTAGTATTGAATTCCTACTGTATTGCTTAATTAAGATAATTCATTAAAAATGTGTTTTAGTTGTGCGAAAAAAGTTGTGAATGTTGACATATGATTGATTAAGCATTTATAATCTCTTGCGCCATTTAAAAATAAGTTGATTACTCTTGCGCTTTTAGAATAATGATTGACATATGATTGATTAGGCATTTATAATCTCTTGTGCCATTTAAAAATAAATTGATTACTCTTGCACCTTTAGAAAAATGTTGACATATGATTGATTAATCCTATATAATCTCTTGCGCCATTTAAAATAAATTTGACTACTCTTGCACCTTGGAATTAATGTGCATGTACGATTGTTCTAGAAATTAGTTAGAATACTTGCACGCCATGAAATATATGTTGATGTATGATTGATAAATTGATGATGACCCTTGCACCTGAATAATTGATGATTAGGGTGATTGATTTGATCTAGTTGATTTCGGCTTGATTGGATTAGTGGGATCTATACACCTCCTTGTTCCTTAGAACAATTGCCAGCCCTGAGACCTTAAATGGTCAAAATCAATTAGATGAATCTTGGGCTTGAGCCTTGTTTATGTGTCTTGGAGGTCCTAACCATGCATGATAGGTTGGGCGGGTAGTTCTTTATCATTCATCGATATGGTTTATCATTATTATATTTTTTTCGGTTGATTGTGATGTGTTGAACTGCATCGCTATGTATGTTTATGTGTTGATCAGGTGTCGCTATCATTTATGTTAATTCATTGATGTGTGTCGTTATTGATTTCAATGATGTGTTGCTTGTAATATTTTTAATTATGATGTCGTGTTGATTATGTGTTGCTATGAATTATGTGTAACGATTACTTATCCTAACGCAAAAAAAAATGTACTTCGTTGTTGTCGTAATGGCAGGGGTCATTATAGATGCACTGATGAACATATTAGCAAAAGGGAAAGCAGAGGTGTTTCGGGACATGCAAAAAGATTGCAAAATCCTACAAGTAACAATGTTCATATAGAGTTGGAAAAAGTTGAATTTCTAAAATTTTGGGGCTATGCTAATGGACAGATGACTAAAGCCTAGTTGGAGAGCATGACGATGTTTTTTGCATTAAGGGATTACACCTATAATATTAAATTTTGTATGGGTATTTTCCAACTAAAGGGAAGTGCTTTACTTTGGTGGAAGACCTTATTGCCATAATTAGGGATGGATGTGTCTGAAATTTCATGGGATCTATTTGTAGAGAATTTTAGAGAACACTACCTCTAAGAGGATTTTATCGAGAGACAACTAAATGAGTTCAACTCATTAAGATAGAATGGTAGGTCAGTACCATAATATGAGGAAATATTTATGGAATTGTTGAGGTATGTGCCTCATTTGAACATAGAAAAATTATAGGTTAAAAAAATTAGATGTGGATTAAATTATAACATCATGTCTAAGATTAGGATACTAATTCCCTACAATTTGAATGAGGTAGCTCAAACACGAATAATATCCAAGGAGGAACTCGTGGGTGGTGGACAATTTAGATCATTGAGAACTTCAAGTTTAGGTGTACAAAGACATGTATCAGAATTAGATAGTGTATTGAGACTCATAGTAGCACGCAAATATGTGCCAAGGGGACAGGTAATGAGTACTCTGAGACATCCAAAAGGGAATCAAAGGCATCCATATAGCCCATCGATGTAGCAGACTCAATAGACATAGTAAAGTAGTAGATCTACTTTTTCTTATTTTGGGAGTCAAAGTCAACCTCTTAAGAGGATATGTTGGACATGTGGAGGACCAAACTTTTAAAGAGAGTGTCCACGTCCACAAAGCGAAGTTATCCTAGAGAAGATTTAGACTATTGTAGGTGATCTGGGTAAATCCCACAAGATCCATGCAATGGTGAATAACCACGAAGTTGAGAATCAATGTATGGTACTCAAGACCTCAATTAAGATAAATGATGTCATTTTTTCATTATTAATAGGTCTAGGAGCCACTAGTAAGGTAAAAAATGATGGCAATTAATCAAGAAGAATTCAACCAAGTAGAAATGGCTTTCGGATTTAAGCAAGAAGTAGAACATTTAGTTAAAGACTGTGATATTGACCTTGGTGTATGCATAAATCGAGTATCATTGTATTCAACTACCTTGGGATCTTATGATGTAGTAATAAGTGTGGATTGGTTAGAAAATCATGATTTAGTGTTAGATTGTAAAGCTAAGAAGATTTATTTTACGGATGATTCGTGACATAAAAGAGTCCCAGAGGGAATGAATATGGGAGTATCGTTAAGATTGATCTCAACATTATAATTGAAGAAAAAGTATAAGAAAATGATATAAATTGTATGTCGTAACTGCCATGAACAAAAATGAGGATACATTAACTACGAAAAAGTATAAAATGTTATCTAAATTTTTATATGTGTTTCCAAAAGAATTACCAGAGATACCACCTGATAGAGAGTTGGACTTCACAATTGAACTCAAACCAGGAACATAACCTATTGCAAAGGTGACTTAATCTGCATGATTACTCCAAAGTTGTGAGAATTGTAGATGCAACTCCAGGAACTCTTGGATTTTGGATTTACTCATCCAAGTATATCACCGTGGGGAGCACCAGTGATATTCGTAAAGAAGAATAATGGATCTTGGAGTCTTTGTATTGATTATTGATAGTTAAATAAAGCAACAATAAGAAATCAGAATGTGTTTCCTAGAATCAATGATTTATTCGACCAATTGAAAGGGGATAATGTGTTTTCTAAAATATATTTAAGGTCAAGATATCAACAATTGAGCATAAACGAAGAGGATATTCCTAAAACAACATTTAAGAGACATTCTGGTCATTATGAATTTGTAGTAGTACCCTTCGTATTAACAAATGTACCTTGAATTTTTATGAGTTTAATGATTGGAGTGTTTTGATAGTATCTTGACATGTTCGTGCAAGTACTTTTGGATGATATTCTTATATATTCTAGAACACCATAGGAGCACAAAGAACATTTAAGGAAAGTACTACAAATTACAATGTCTTAGAGAGCATAAATTATGCAGTAAACTCTCCAAGCGTTCATTTTATGAATTTAATATTCATTACTTAGGACATATAATTTTAGGAGAAGGAATTGTAGTAGATCTGGAAAACACAGAAGCAATTATGGAATAGTCATTTCCTACTAGTGTACATGAAATACATAGTTTTATGGGTTTGTATGGATATTACAAAAAGTTTATAGAAGGATTTTTGAAGATTGCAAACCCTATTACTAAATTACAAAAGAAGAATAATAAATATGTGTGGGCGTAGCGATGTGAGGAAGCATTTCAAAAAAAAAAAAAATTATTGACGAAAACTCCTATATTAAAGGTACTAGATATGGATCAAGATTTTCTAGTATGTATGGATGCATCAAAAGAAGGATTAGGTTGATTATTAATGCAATAAGGTAGGGTGATTGCCTAGGGAATCAAAATGGGGAGTGATTTATTTGGATTTTATACTTGGATCACATATGATGTCGAGGAGACATGTTTCTATTTTTATAGTAGTAGACACGACCAAAAGTGCACATTTCAATCAAGTAAATGCTAGTTATCAAGCACCATAAATCTCAAGAGTATTCAATAATGAGATAGTAAGATTATATGGAGTTCCTAAGAAGATAATTTTGGATAAAGGGTCAATATTTATAGGAATATTTTGGACAATTTTTCAAGATACATTGGGAACACAACTTAATTTCAATACAACTTACCATCCAAAAATCGATGGACATGACTAAAAGAATAAATGAGATATTAGAAGACATTTTTCACATGTATGTAATGGATCAACAGAAACACTAGGAACATTTTTTACATCTTGTTGAATTCACATATAATAATAGTTATCAAAGCTCAATTAAGATGGAACCATTTGAATTTTTGTATGGTAGACCGTG
>WSFP011290606.1:0-47504 GCA_009831015.1 Picea engelmannii
TTCTATCCCCGATGAGGAAAGTGAATAATTAATTGACAAACAAGAAGTTGAAGGGACTCATGAAAAGGGTTACCAATCCCACAAGGAGGAGCAACATTTTACTCATGATTCTACTACAGAAAACAAATATTAGATTGAGTAATAGGAGCCTCAAGATGTGAACCATAAAGATGAAGTGTTGGTATCTTCTCCTCCATCTGATGAAGACATCCAAGCTTCCATTCCTCTTACAAAAGAAGAAAAGGATGTGGTGAGTCATTTTCCTTTTTAGGTTTTTGACAATGTTATGTTCTATGATTTGGAAGGTGAAGAAATAGAGGAACCCTTGGACGTGCTAGACCCTTCATGTTGTAGTAAAAGTGATTATGTGATTGAGAATATCAATGATTATATACATGTTGGGAAACATAAGTGGGATGTGATTTTCTATTGTGGAGATCCTATTTACAAGATTGAAGGACATCTTCAATCGTTGCCTTTACAACAACCATGTATAATTACCACTAATTCATATATTTGGCAATACAAAGATGACGTGATCACTCATTTGTTCGAAATACCCAAGGATGACTTAATGCAGCATTTTCATAATGATTTTTTCTCATACCTTGAGGATTTTGATACATATCCTTATGAGCACTTGAATTTACTCTATGAAGAATATCTCCAACAACTGTTGTGCTTTGATTCTGATGAGAGTAACGACATGGTTTTTTCCAGACACGAGCTTCATGATGAGAATTTCCATCCTTCCTTCGTTCCTTCATCCCACTATGTCACTAAGGATGCAGCTAGGAAACATGATCCTTGTCCTAAGTTCTCTCCAGGGAAAAGTTTTCTCTTGGAATTTAAAGGTAGATTGAACTTTTTGAGAAGTCTAGTACCTCGATCTTTGGGCCTTTCCCTAAGAAGTTGTTAGTCTTCCTCTAGATTCTTGTTCATCCCATATCAGACCATAGGGAATGATGAGGTTCAAGGTAGTCAATCTTCCAGGTCTTCTAGTTAGCCTCTTGAGTCTTCGCCTCTTCACGACCCTCTTCAAAGATAGATTGAGCACTCTTTTGGAGATGTGACTTGGCATGATTTGGTCCCTCCCTCTTGCCTCCATGAATTAGATTTTATGATTAGATATTGTATAATTCATGCTCCAACTCGTGTTATTGTGCTAGAATGTTTACAATGAAGCACAAAGGCGGGTATTGGGATACAATGCTAGTGTGGTTGTACTTGTTATATGATTATACCTAGCACTCATTTTTAACATAGGCTAGAGTAGGTAAGTTAGGCATTTTCATTTTCCATTGCAGTGTACATATGTTGCATATTACATATCATGATAGTATAGTTTGCATTCAACTTATCTTAATTTGCATACATGCTTACGATTTACATGCTCCTTTCTTTGCATATTGCAAAATTTATATGTCATACTTATATGTTTGCATTGACATGTTAGAATAGGATTTTCTTTTCAAAATTTTATTATTGATTTTGATCATTTTTATAAAAACAAGGGGTGATAGAACCACCCTAGGTACTCTAACAATTTGCTTGAGTGTGTAGACACAATTCATACTAGAGATGATGAGGTTCTTATGCGCTCTATGATAAGCACATGTCCCCGAGTAGGAGCCTAATGTTACGATGATCACATGTCCCCGAGTAGGAGCCTAATGTTACCCCTTTAGTCTAGGGTAACTAAGGATATCATGTATTGATTCCCACAGGTAGTAGACATGGAGTGTCGAGAGTCAAATTGACTAGCATATCCCTGCAGGGCCCCACCTGTTAATTAATGCACCATCATACATCACCAATAGTAGAGCAATGTCCACCACATTGGCTTGGCCCCAAAGGATAGCAGGTCTTGCCTTATGAAGTAATAAGTCTTGTATCATGGTAAGTGTCACCCTAAAAATTGAAGCATTTGAATCTGTTGCAAGGAATTATTTCTTGATTAAAGAACATTTTCTTGGAAATTATACTCTTTGCCTTATCTAACCCTGGTGGGTGTCATTACATCTTAGTAAGTTGGTCACCCCCATGAATGGGGTGCTACTGGGGGGTTCCTTGAAGATTCATCGTACCATTCATGATCATGCTTCTCTCCTTTTGTCTCCTTACCTTTTGGTATTTTCGGATGAACTGACCCAGGAAGGGATTGTACCTCATTTCATGGGAAGAAGGAGTTGAACACCTAGAGGGAAATGTAGCTGGAAACAAATAAAATCCAATCATAAAACCTTCCAGATGCTCACCCAAAAGGTCTTGAGAACAATGAAGTATTTCTCCTAGAATAATTGAAAGACATGCAAAAGCAAACTCACATTATATAGATGTCCCACTTGTCAAGGAGATCCATGTATACCGTGTCCTTTTATTTCCATGCATATGGCACTCGGTGTACCTAAGCTTCAAGTGACATTGTGTTACTCTTTTCTTTCCATGTCTTATAGTACCCAATTGTTTTGGACTTTAATCAATCAATGGAAATAAATGGGCTTGAAGAAATTTTGCATCATGGACGAAGGGTAGCACACCCTCCACAAAGGTACCAATAAATGAGACAATATGAACCCTTGTATGTCATGAACCCCATGCCCATAAGTCTTACCTTACTCCACCTCATACTCACACATGGCTTAGATATTTTTCTATTGGGAAACGCTTTTGACTTGGACATTGATCGACCTAATAGGATGCCTTGGCACCCCTCCCACGCCTAAATTTGACAAATTGTATAAGGTCTTTGAGAATTTGTTTAGTTTGAAAAGGGGGGTTTGATGCACATGTTTGGGTGGCTCTCTTATTAGATGTGGCTTACTTGGCATGATTCTTGTGACTTGTGGGCCCTTGCAGGGCATACTTGTTTGTCCTTGCAGGACCTTACCTGATGGACTAGTATTCATCAGGAGATGACTTGTTCAGGCCTGCATGGAGCTTTGGATCCCAAGGATAGATGGAGAGACCACATGTCTCGGGCAGGCTGGTAATCACCATTACACAAAATTTTATTTTGTTTGGAGGCACTATGGTAGGCCTACATGGATATCTCCCACCTTCTCCCACTTGGACACTAGCCTTTGGAGGCTTGGATGTCACTCATCTATCATATTACACCACCATGAAGACGGCTAAGGTTTGATGAAGATCATATGGAAGGAGTGTATGACATAGCGTTTGGGCATATGTGGCATGGTTATTGGCCTTTGGAGGCCCATTGTTCCCCTCTGCAACCTAAACATCACCTTCTTGGATCCTAACATCCCCCTAGAGGGGATGGCGTCACCCATTTTTAGGGTTATTCTATGTAAATTTCGGATTATGTAATTTTAAATGAGAAAATTAAGAAGTTGGCTCAATTTTGCGAAAAGACAGTACATTTGGATTAAAGAGGCTAGGATTTCCAATATAAATATGGTTAGCCTCAATTCTTTTTTACATCACCAACTCTTCCTCTAATAAGAGAGTAGTACTAAAATTTTCGCCCTCTTTGGCATATTGGTCTCTTTTACTAGTGCACACCAATTGGAGAATGTATTTTGGATGCTTCTCGGCTCATGTATGGTGGAATTTTATGCAAACTAGGGTTTTCATGCTCGATTATTCTTGGTCAAGTAAGTAAAATATGCAATTTATTTATGCAATGAAAGGTTGTGGTTAATTTTTCTTTGTTCATATTGAAGATTATGAAATTGCTTGTATGAAACCCTAGGAGAGGAACACAAGTGTTACACATCAAAATTACTCATTACGGTGATGGCCTAGTGTCGTCATTAACAATGTCGCAAGTGTCGCATTTTGGCCGCAAGTGTCATAAATATCATACTATCATCTTGCCTATGTCGTGTCTCGGACGACATTATGAAGAACACTTAAAAGACACCTCAAAAGACTATTTTTGAAGAGGAGAAATCATGTGACAAAGAGTACAAGTCTTTTTCCATGCAAAAAACCACTCAAAAATCAATTTTGGAAGGCAGTGATCACCTATAAACTATGAAGGTGCTTTGTACCCTCTTTTGGGGGAGCGTTGCAATGCTCTATGGCCCATTCTGAGGGAGCACTGGCCTTTTTGAGCGAATTTTGGACTATTGAGGAAAATCAGGCAAGAATCCCCCTCATCTCTGGAGTTGGTTGGATTCAGATATGCGGTCAAGGCTTGATCTTAGGGAAGATACACAACTGAAGGAGAAGGATCCTCAACCTATACCAAGAATCTCTTAAGTGGTTAGGCCTCTCCAAACCTATATAAGGAGGCCTCCTCATGGTGAAAAGTAAATGAAGAAATAGAGAGATACCAAACTTATGATCTCATGAGAAGTTGTATTAGAGAGACATTGAAGGCATCAAACTTATGATCGCATAAGGGAGACATCATTGAAGCATCATCATTTTGTGTGTGGATTATTTGAGCAAAGGATTGGACAAGGAGAGCTGGGAGAGGTTGTTGCACCTTCATCAAAGGTCTGTAAGTATTCTCTATTGCTCTCATTAATATACATATGTGCTTGGCCTGTTTCTTTCAAGGCTATGTCTATTCTACATGAACTTGTCTCTAGTAGATAGATCTAGTTTTAAGCTAATCTTAGTGGAATAGGAAGCTTGTTCTGTATTTGTTTGTTTTGCAGGGCTTATCGAGGAGCCTGGGGATCAAATCTCAACTCGGACTGTGCGAGGATGAACATCATTAAAAAGCTACACATTTCTTCCTCTTCTCTATACATTAGCTTAGCTAGGTTTAAAAGGATGCCAGTGACTAACATTAGCACCCTTTATGTCTTGGTCTTAGGAGTCTAGATCCCAAGAGGGAATTCACCTGTCCGCAGGGGGATTTCCCTGTAACATAAATTGGCGACCATAGTGGGGATCTTGCACCAAGGCATAAGTCTGTTAAGCATGTCATCAACGTAACTTTTCCACCCGCTCTATCTCAGCCCCTTCTTACTTTGTTCCCGTGACATTGGATTTCATCACCAACTAGTGTGCTCATTGTGAGAAGGTTTTGTTTGCTTGCTTGCTTACCAGATTTTTAGCGTGTGTTGTTTGTTCTCCCTAGCAGGATCTAGGTTGGATCTTTAATTTTATGGCGTTAGTTCTCGGAATGATCAATGAAGGAACCCCTTTTCCAGGGGAACCCTTTGTTTTTCCTTCTTACAGAAACGTTGGTCCTCCTTAGATCGCTACTTTGAGCCCTCCAGGTCTCACAATTGGGTTACCGGTATGGTTTTTTCCCACTCTGGTGATCTCGAATGTAAGTGCTTCAGATGTAAGCACACCACCCACACATCGACCTCAGGTCAACCTTTCTCCTTCTTCATCCATCAGCTCTCCTTCCCTTTCTCCTTCTTCACCTAGTGAAATCTCTAAAGCAAGTAGCCAAGTTGATAAGAAGAAGAAGAAACAGAAAAAGAAGAAGAAGTAGAACCCGAAAAGGACCAAGCCTCCAACCATATCAGATGTTGGATCCAAGCAACCAGCTATCGTTAATCGTACTAGGAGTGTTGGTGAGGTCAATAAAAATACAACGAAGAATCTGAAACCCAAATTCCCTTGCAGTCTTTGTAAGAGTGACCACTTTTTGAGGGATTACCCTGGTATTCCCAAGGTCTTGGAAATGTGGTCCTCCACGTCATCGGCCCCTACTGGACATGTTGGTGACACCCCAAAAACTAGTGACATTAAGGTTGGTAAGAAGAAGACAACTGTCAAATTTCCTTGTATGTTATGTGACGGTGAACATTACTCTCACCTTTGTCCTCGTATGGACGAGGCTTCTTCTCTTTTGGAAAATCTTCAACTTCCAATTGGTTATCGTAAGATTTCCCCCTACCCATCGTTAGTTGATGGAATGGTCAATATGGTTTCATCCCTAGTCAGTCTGGTTGATCAGGTGGTCAATCTAGTTTCATCCTCGGTTGAACCACTAACCAAAGTAGTTGATCCAGTTCCGTCATCGATCAGTCCCACTTTTCATCTGAAAATTGAAACCTAAGTGACTGATCCAATCCCATCACAGTCCCACCCTTCATTTGAAGAGTGCCATTCTGGTCAATCCCACTCCTCCTCTGATGAGTGCCAAATTGCTTGCTCCGGTCCCTTCATCAGTCAGTCTGGTTGATCATGTCATCAATCTGGTCACATCCTTAGTTGAACCAGTTGAAAAAGTGGTTGATCTGATCCCATCTTCAGTCGATCTTGCTTTCCTGTTAGAGAGTACAACCCCAACGGTCGATCTGTTTCCACATGTCGACCCCATTCTCCCCTTGGAGAATGAAACCCAAGTGGTCAATTTGATGTCGTTATCAATCGATCCTACTCTTCTGCTAGAGAGTAAACCCGTTGTTTCTCAAGTTTTTCTTGTTGATACAAACACTACCAAGTTGGGGGGAATTCCTCCTTCTCCCACAAAAACCCCTCCAAGTAATGAGGCCATCCTTTTTTATTGGGGTGCGCTAACTGGACCTCATATTCCCTCTCACATTCCTTTCAAGATTACAGTACAGGTTTGTGGTCGGGTCGTTCCTCAGACACTGATAGATGAAGGTTTTTCCATTAGTATTTTGTCCTCAATTGCTTGGAAAGTTTTGGGTTATCCTCAGCTTGTGTCGGTTACCCAGACTCTATTTTCTTTTAACAGAAGAATTGGTCATCCTTTAGGAATCCTTCCTTAGTTTCCTGTAACTTTGGGAGGGAAAATTGTCTTCATCGATGTTATGGCAGTCCAGGACCCCTTGGATTTCGATTTACTCCTTGGGCGAGATTATGTCTATGAAATGAAATCTATTGTGTCCACTTTTTTCGTTTGATATCTTTCCCTCACAATGGAAGAATGGTGACTATTGATCAACTTTCATGCGTTGGTTCTGACTTGATTACCAACCCAATGACCTCCCTAAACGGTTCTTCTATGCAGTCAATATCACCCCTGCCCCTAGTCAATTATGTGTCGTTGTCTCCCATGACTTCAACTTTCGATGACTTAGATCCGGTAGTTGACATGGTGATATCTTCGATAGGACTATTGGAGCCTTCTCTCTCTACCATTATTGAGGTCTTTGACATGTATTCCTTCCAAAGTTCTTTTCTTCCATCTAGCGAAGATCTCTTGGAAGCCATGATTGACATTTGTCCCTTCACATGTATTCCTTCTAGAGAATTGTCCTCTTGGAAGCCATGATTGACGTTTGTCCCTTCACATGTATTCATTCTAGAGAATTGTCTTATTGGAAGCCATGATCAAGTAGAATCCATGAGCATAGTTTTCTTCTCTGTGGCAAGCTCGTTAAAAAATGAAACGGAAGCTACGAGCACAGTTTCCTCTCTATAGCAAGCTCGTTAAAAAATGAAACAGACGCCACGAGCATAGTTCTTTTCCTATGTCAAGCTCGTTAAAAAATTAAACAGTCAACTCTCCTAACAAGTCGAGTCTTTCGCTAGATCTCGTAAATGTCGAGTTGAATCTTTCGTTAGGTCTCGTATTTGAACCTTCATGTCATCCACCTGTATCCTTTTTCTCCATATAATACAGAAATTGGTGACAAGATCAAAGTTGTTGAATGAATTGAATCTTGGGGGGCATGTCCCCAGCCTTTGATTATCATTCTGGAGTTAAGCCACTGGATTTTCAAGCTGGGGGAAGAGTACCAACCATCCATGGGTATCCCTACCTTTGGAACTTACGTTGGGAATTTACAAGCATAGTTTAATTTTGTTTCAAGCTTGTGTAAAAATAAAACCAATACCGAGCTTAATATTTGTTCTTTCTCGTTCTCGTAAATACATGAGAATGTAACCGAGTAGACTTTTATCACTTTTTCAGACTTGTAAAGGTTATACAAAAAAGGAACCCCCTGGAGTCTCCTTTAAGCTATTTTCAGACTCTCTAAATGTGAAAAGATTGTTTAGTGATCTTGCTTCCTTTCCCACTCGTTAAAAGGTTTGAAAGGGCGTCTTTCGAGTGATAATTTATCTCTTTTTTAGCCTCGCAAGACTAACATTATGAAAAAGGACAACATTGGAGTCATGTTTAAGTTCTTTTCAGACTCTCTAAACATGAAAAATCACTGATTTTACCTTCTCTAGATTCGTTAAACGATCATACATTGAAGGGCCCATATGGGACCGAACCCTTACTTCTTCCAATTCGTTAAAAAGGAAGAGGAACTTACCAAAGGTGAGTTATATCGATCATGTGTTACCCTCCTCGAGCTCGTTAAATTAAAAAGAGGTACTCATCTATCTGGATGGGGGAAAAATTTGAAAGAAGCAAGCCAAGCAGTTTTTGAAAACATTACAGGTCACTCTTACAGTCACCCTTGAACATGACACTTTGTCTTTGCACACATATTCATTCACTGAACCTCTGCACTGAACCAATCCTCTGAGTTTCTTTTCTCCTCTGGGTCACCCAATGAAAGTCACAGTATCCACTGCATCATCGTGTTTTGGTCCACGTCATGTTTTTGTTGTTGTGCCTCAGTGTTCAAGGGAAGTATTTGCCTCGAGAGTCAACCATCCATCTGCAATATTACCAGTTTCCATTAACCGTGTCAGTCCATGTTCATTTGATATACCAACTTACAACTCTGTGTCAGTTTTGTGTCATTGATGGGGGATACATCAAGGCCCTCCTGTGCCAAGTCTATTCATGTCGACTTCAACACATTATCCTAGAACTAGACCTAGAAACCAGTTAGCACCTTGGGACCTGCATGCCTCAATGGCAGGCCTCCTCGCTTTTGATGGTGGGTTTACATCATTGACCTTTGATTGGATGATTCCATGAATGTTCGACTTCATCTCATTTATTCACATTCACTGGAATGTACTAGGGTACCTTAGGAATCATTAACATCAATGGTGATTTCCCTCACGCTTGTTAACGGTTTACCTCATTAACCGGTAATCAAGTGTTTTCTGCCATGTTTGACATCAAGAAATCTATTCACATGGTTATATTCGTACTACATCGAGATCGGTAAGAAGACCCTGGGTTGAGTCATCACTCTTATACGTACTTTGCCCAGGTTGCAACGAAGTTTCTTTTGAACATTGACACATATATTGTCACATAGATCCACTTTGTATTGGTCGTGGCTATGTATTGTCGTCTCATAGATCCAATGTGTATTCTTCATGGCTACGATCAGTTCAGGTCATAGGAGTATAGATCCACATTGTATCTTCAGTGGATATACCTTTTTGTTAATATAATTATGGATCCGCGGTGTATTTTATGGCGGCCATACTTTGAAAGTCTTTATCACTCAAGCATAGGTATGCATGCCTTGGGTTCGAAACATGTCATAATATTTGTTTGATGGTTGTGTCCAGCTTCTTCCAGGTTCTCTGAGTCCATACCCTGCTTGAAAAAGTCTACAAAGTACTTTAGTCATCAGTTCTCGTCTTCTAACTTCTCACTTTGAGGGACAATCTGTTACACATCAAAATTACTCATTACGATGATGGCCTACTGTCATCATTACCAATGTCACAAGTGTCACATTTTGGCTGCAAGTGTTGCAAATATCATACTTTCATATTGCCTATGTCGTGTCTCGGATGACATTATCAAGAACACTTAAAAGACACCTCAAAAGACCATTTTTGAAGGGGAGAAATCATGTGACAAAGAGTACAAGTCTTTTGCCATGGAAAAAACCACTCAAAAATCAATTTTGGAAGGCAACGCTCCCCGATACACTGTCAGGGAGTGCCAGCGCTCTGTACCCTCTTTTGGGGGATCGTTTCAATGCTCTATGCCCCATTCTGAGGGAGCACTGGCCTTTTTGAGTGAATTTTGGACTGTTGAGGAAAATCAGGGAACAATCCCCCTCATCTTTGGAGTTGGTTGGATTCGGATCTAAGGTCAAGGCTCAATCTTAGGGAAGATCCAGAACTGAAGGAGAAGGATACTCAACCTATCCCAAGAATCTCTTAAGTGGTTAGGCCTCCCCATGGTGAAAAGTAGATGAAGAAATAGAGAGATACCAAACTTATGATCTCATGAGAAGTGGTATTAGAGAGACATTGAAGGCATCAAACTTATGATATCATAAGGGAGATATCATTAAAGCATCATCATTTTGTGTGTGGATTATTTGAGCAAAGGGTTGGACAAGGAGAATTGGGAGAGGTTGTTGCACCTTCATCAAAGGTCTGTAAGTATTCTTTGTTGTTCTCATTAATATACATATGTCCTTGGCCTGTTTCTTTCAAGGTTGTGTCCATTCTACATGAACTTGTCTCTAGTATATAGATTTGGTTTTAAGATAATCTTAGTGGAATAGGAAGCTTGTTCTGTATTTTTTTGTTTTGCAGGGCTTATCAAGGAGCTTGGGGATCAAATCTCAACTCGGACTATGTGAGGATGAACATCATTAAAAATGCAAACCTTTCTTCCTCGTCTCTATACATTAGTTTAGCTAGGTTTAAAAGGATGTTAGTGACTAATGTTAGCACCCTTTCTATCTTGGTCTTAGGAGTCTAGAGCCCAAGAGGGAATTCACCTGTCCACGGGGGGATTTCCCTGTAACAATAAGGTGCTTCTTTCTCTCTCTAGTTCTTTACACTTATTGAATTGTCAAGAGTATTTTGTCTAGGATAGGCTTCTAAAGCCCTAAAGTGCTAGCACTTGAGAATTTTTGTTCTAGTAGCTTGTTTCAAACAATATATTTCAAGATTCCAACGAGAAGAGGAATTTTCTAGAGCCCAAAAGAGCTTGCACTCTAGCCAAAATTCCTTCTTTGAGATTCAAAGCTTGGGGCCTTGAAGTGCCAACACCTCAAGCCTTTGTCTCTTCATCCTTAGACAAATATTATCAATTTTTTCACCAAGTATTTTGTTTTTGTTGTAATTGACTCCATAATCCCAAAAGGCAATTGTACACTTACTCTTGTTGAAGGAATTGGCCAAACAACTTTAAACCCTATTCTTTAAAGCTTCTACTAACTTGTTCTAACCCTAGATTAGTTAAATTCTCTAATTAATTTGTTATTGTTATACATTGTTACAGCCATACTAATTCATACTAATTTTTTGCATACACTAACTTAACTCATAGCGAAATCACTCCAAATTTGCTTGTGAAAGTTGTTACTTGATCCTTGGGATATACGCTTAATTTTTACTGTCATTTATTGCAATTCTTAGAACTAATTCTCTTGGTTGTTATAAAACATTAATTGCTATTATAAACTGGTAACTTGCTGCAATTTCATATCAGCGAGCATATATTTTGATTGTCTATTGAGGCCTTATTATCATTCTTGTACTTGGAAATTGCTATATATATGCTATGTTCTTGTCCCGGGAAGGTACACCAATACTCTTCCTTGCCTCAATTCCCCAAACATAGACATTCTTGACTTATGTGACCATTTAGAGGGTGGTATTTCTTAACCATATCCTTAGATTACCCATCCCTTTAGGCCATCAGGGATGCCTCCCTTGGGTTGGACCTTCATCCATCCCTAAAAGTGGGGATTTCTCACTGAGGTGACAGTGGTGGGATATCTTGTTGATATTCCAATTTCACCAAATTGTCTTGGGCTTTGGACAAGTACAAATTGTGTGATAGCAACACCAAATATGGTGGAAAGATAGGAAACAAGAAAATGTAAAAAGGGGTGAAGAAATGAGGTAACAACACTAGGGAAGAACTAGTGAAAGTCAGATGCGAGAGGTAGTAGAAAAATCCCTTAAGAAATAAATAGATGTGTGGCTATATCAATGGTGAAGCACTAGAGAATAAAATATGTGAAAGGAAGTGACAACAGTGAAGCACTAACAAAGGCATGAGGTGAGAGGTAGCAACACTAATGAAGCTTCACCAAAGACAAGATATGATATGAAAGAGACATTGAGGAAGAGACCTCATAGTTGGATTCTAGAGGATGTGACAAATATACCAATGCCTCAAGGAAGAGGGTGACCAATATCACTTAGGAAAAATTTAATGCAAGTTGGGCCCTACCCAAGAAAATGACCTATAGGAACCTAATCATCGGCAAGACAACCAAGAGGGGAGGTGACCGAAAGAGGAAAGGAGATGATATGATAGGAGCAAGGAAGAGAAGAGAGGACACTATTGATAGGAAAATGAGGACCTCATAAATCAAGGCAGATGAGATAAGAAAAGAGGAAGAGAAGGAAATGTAAGGAAACTATTGATTTCTCAAGGAATACTTGCAACAAAAGGCCTAAGTTTGCCCCACCAAAGTCCCATTTAAAATATGGAGATATTTTGAGGCTAATATGACTTCAAGATACTAGAGAGAGGCTAGAAACAAAAGGTGAGGCTTGCCATGAGCATCTAGATGTAGTATGAGCTAATGCCCAAAATCAAGAGGTAATTCCTCAATGACCACACTGCGATATCCTAGAATAGATGTGAAGGCCTAAATGTATTGATAATCAACTTAGAGAGAAACTATAAGGTCATCCCATAGACTTTCATGATAACGAGCAATCTAAAGACAAAGAGAACCACTATAAAGGAAAAAGAGCAACCCAATTATGAAATGTAAAATTCTAAAATGAAATAAGAGGTAACAAACCTAACAACCATCAAAATGAAATAGTGGTTAGGCCATGAAAGTAAATTCTAAAATGAAATGATAAAGTAAGAAAGAGTAAGAGTTTGATACTTTCACTTGCATTAGTGTGTGTAATGCAATGTAAGAACTTGTTTTATGGCATGCCATGTGAAAGAAGAGAGCCTTGTTGGGCTTGGTAGTAATATGAATGTGAGTAATGCAAAGTAAGAGCTATAAAATGAAATATAGGTGATATAGAAAGAATGTAGAAAGGAAGGAGAGAAGAGTTAGAGATATAATACCCAAAGTGAAGCAAAGAATGTTGGCATGGGAAAAAAAAGTCTAACCACTATGTTAACAAAGCAGTCATGAAACTATGAAATGTAAAATATTGAAATAAGATAAGAGGTAACAAGCCTAAATGTTATTAAAACATAATAGCAGCTAGACTATGAAAGTAAATTCTAAAATGAAATGAAAGAGAAAGAGAGATTAAGAGATTTATCCTTGTACTTAAATCATGAAATAAAACAATGTTGGGCACAGGCCTATTTTGAGGTAAGGTCTATTTTTGGAAGGTAAAACCAAATTTTGGAGAAGAACAGATGGCAGGAAAAGCAGCATGTGCGAGGGAAAGTTGCATGCAAAGGAGGAAAGCATGCAAGGCACACAAGAAAGAAAACCTAACCATGTTAGGGTTAGGGTTTTGGTAATAGATTGCAATGGCTAATAAGCTGGTAAAATAGCATAAATAAGAACCTAGAAGGTCTAGGTCGGGGTGGTTCGAAGTCGTTCCAATTTTGAGCTGTTGAAAAGATACCAACATAAGTTCTGATACATTTTTGTAAGTTGTTGAGTTGCAGAAGAGTCAAGTAGGTTAGATATTGAGGGTTAGGTCACGGGCTGAGGAGCCTGGTGTGATTTAGTCTACCTCACAGAGGTTGTGGAACCTTTTTCATGATTGTATGATCTGGGATCTTTTCATTGAGTGACTTGTAAAGAATTGCATTAAATGAGCATAAATTAAAGTGTGTCATTAAAGAATAAAAATCTCAATAATGAAGAGACATAAGCATCAAATCTGAACACAAAAACTCGATAACAGAGTTCGTCCCTGGTGGACTACATGTCCGGGTCCTGCTCTCAAATGGGTAGGCTTTTTACATGGCATAGTGAACCCAAACATACCAAAAGAAGAGATTAGCAGTCTACTCAGCAGTGATCTACTTTTTACATGGCATCAAGATACACATCTTTCTCAATCTATCCACTACAACATACAAATCTTCATGACCCCCTTTTGACATTAGTAAACCCCCTACAAAATCCATGGAAACACTTTCCCATGAATGGGATGGAACAGGAAGTGGTGAGTATAGCCCCAGATCTCTATTAGTGGGCTTACAAGTAGAACACATCACACACCCCTTTACATATTTAGCTACAATTGCTTTCATTTGAGGCCAGTAACAAAACCTTTGGAAATGAGCCATAGTTTTTCCTACCCCAAAATTCCCAGACACAAGAGAAGTGTGAGCTTATCGTATTGCATGGACTCGTTCACTTGTAGGAATACATAGCTTTCCAAGATGGTAGAGTAGTTTTCCCTGCAGACAATAGTTTTCTACATGTGCACCATGGGTTAGATTCTCATATACTTATTTAAAATATTCATCAATGGCATATTGTTCCACGTATTTATCATGAGATAAAGAAGTATTCTTCAAAATAATAGAAGCAACAATAGGATGTCTAGAAAGCATATTAGCTACCTTGTTACTTGTACCCTTTTTGTACTTGATTACCAAATGAAATTGTTGTAGAAAACCCATCCATTTGTAGTGTTGATATTGTTGCAGTTTGGTCTGTTTTTGGAGATACTATAAGGGTTGGTGATTTGTGTGTATGATTGTTTCCTTCCCTAACAAGTAGTTCTTCCATTTCTTTACGCTTTGAACTAATGCATACAACCCTTTATCATATGTAGGATAGTTAAAAACAGCTTGGTTAAAAGTTTAGAGTGGTAACAGATAGGCTTATGATATTGCATCAATATTGCACCCATGCTGTATCCACTAGCATCTGTCTCGATCTCAAAAGGATGTTGAAGATTCGGCAATGCTAATATTGGTGTGGTACCGATCTAAAGTGTCAAAAAAAAATTGTTGCTTTCCTTTCCACTGAAAAGTTTTCTTCACATTGGTTAAGGCATGCAAAGGAGTTGTTATAAAGGAGAAGTTTGAAATGAACCTCCTCCAATACTGAATTGTACCTAAGAAGCTCCATATCTCGGTTACGCTTTTTCGCTCGGGCCAATTTACAATTACATCAATTTTGGAAGGATCAATTTTTAATTTTCCTCCTCCTACAATATGACCTAAGTATACAAGTGTAGTCTTTCCAAATTCACATTTAGACAATTTTACATACATCTTTTCCCTTTGTAAGGTATCCAATACTTGATTTACATGCCCCACATGTTCATCCCAAGTCCCGCTAAAAATAAGAATGTTTTCTAAGTATACAATCACAAAATCATCTAAGAAAGGCCTAAATACATCATTCATCACACACATGAAAGTTGTTGGAGCATTACAAAGCCCAAACGGCATAACTAACCACTCAAACAATCACTGTTGGTTTTAAAGGCAGTCTTCCATGCATCTTGTTTTGCAACCCTGATATGATGGTATCCACTGCACAATTCCAACTTAGTGAAATAAGCATCATTCTTTAACTGATCAAGTAAATCATCTATACAAGGAAGAGGGTATCGATTTTTCACCGTGATTTTATTTAAAGCTCGGTAATCGACACACATTCACTATGTGCCATCTTTCTTTGTAACCATCACAATCAGAGAACCATAAGGGGATGACCTGGGCCTGATGACCCCTTGATCCAATAAGCCTTGTACCTGCTTCTTTATCTCGATCATCTCCACAATTGACATCCTGTACATGCCCACATTAAGAAGAGGAGAATCTTGTTGAAGATGTATCTCATGTTGGATTTCCATCTTAGGAGGTAATCCATCTGGTTCCAGGAAAATATCATCATACTTAGAAACAACATCAATTAATTCTTTCTTATGAGAGGGATCACATCCTTGGAAAGCATCGAATGTCCCGACATCTCTCTCTCTCTCTTACGACCATGAGTGCATATCTCTTATTAGTGTTTATGAGTCCCTTTTTTTCCTTCAATAATAGGTGTTGTGTTTACCCTCATGTTTTGAGCTCTAACAATATATTCCACTCCCCCTTTAGTAAGCTGGTACTTGTTCTCATGATGAAAGAAGACTGATTTTCTATCATAAAGATAAGGACTTGCCAACACTATTACACATATATCAAGTGATACAACATCCAAATACACTTCATCAATCAACCTTGAAGCAATAGCAAATATGACCCTACATTGTTTGGTGACGTTAAGTTTTTCTTTATCACATACCCAGCCAAGAGGATAAGGCTTTGGATGTGGTTTCATTTCAATACCCATCTTTTTGACAAGTTTTTCTGATATTAAGTTTACTTGGGAACTCGGATCAAATAATGTATCTATCTTAGTGTGTTTAGATACAACTCTTATGTGAAATAATTCATTCCTCTTTCATTTATCATCATGAGATTCATTATTGGAATTTGAACTAGCATGAAGGGAATATTTACCTTGTACTACAAACGTTGTGATCTTTCCTTCATCTCCTAAATCGGAACCAAGATCTTGTTGCACTGTAGCATCAGTTTTTTTCTTCCCCTTTCCACCGAACTATTTCGATCTCTTCTTCGGATGCAATTTCCAGCAGTGTTCATCATCGTGACCGCTTTTCTTGCAATGAGTGCAAGATGGATTTCCTCCTTCTCTCGTTACTGTGGTGGTATTCTTGTCCTTCCTTTTAAACTTCTTGAAAGGTTTATGTGGGAGATTGGAAGGTTTCTTTGTGGTATATTCTTGAACATTCTTTCCCCTATTCCCAAGGTGAGTGGCTTGCACATAAATTTCATCAATACTGGTTGGGTTAAATAAGAGCAAAGTATGACAAATATAACTATGAAGTGTGCCAATATACTTCATTAAAGTTTCATAAGAATCCAAAGGAATGTTCAATGCAAGAGCTTTCTTCCTAAATTCTTCTATGAAACTATGTACAGCTTGACTCTTACTTTTCCTTAAAGTTTGTCATTCCATCATTGCTTTATGTAAATAACCCAATGGATAAAATTGTCTCCACGCCTCAATCTGACTATGGTACTCCCAGGCCCAAGAAGAATTTTGTCTCGGTTTTCGTGCTCTGCAACATACAATAAATGTTGATGTACCCTGTCTCAAACTACATGCCCAACCGTATGCATGAAAGTCTCCTCCCTGAGCTCTGGGCGGATGCACCTTTTAAGCATTTTATTGGGCATTGTTTACAACATAGGGTCGTTGGCATGTTGGTATATGGTGCATATATTAAGGCGTTGAAAGGGGGGAAGTCCCGGGGTCAAGCCCGCGGGCCTCCCCTTTTGGCTTGTCCATTGCAATATATATACATATATGTCTTGTCAGTTCCGATATATTTGGTGAAGATTCTAGTCGGGGTTTTATCCGTTAGTTTGTGGTCAGATTTGGCGTGGTCCCACCAGATTTGGTGGACCTGCCAAATCCAATTTTTTCTCAAACATTCGGTTACAGATTGTCATTGGGAATTTTCCCACTGCCACATGGAAGCCCATGGCTAGGCCACGTGGCATCCTCCTATTGGACCACATCATCCACTATACTGTCAGCTTTCCACGTCAATGCCACGTCAGTGTATGGAATGTACGGACTGCCACGTGGAAAAATATTACTGGTCCACGGATTGGTCCAGAAATGTCAAATATGGATTGCCTCTAGTGCTGCCACATCACCATGTTGACGTCATCATGACACATGTCACCTCCTGCTCCTTCCACATGTGTTTTATGGATGTTGACGTCATCCGTACTGATGTTGATGTCAGCAGTATGGATGTTGACTCATCCCCCTACTAACTGGGCTAGTTTGACCAAACCTTGACCGCAAATATATTTCGATCCATAACTTTGTTTGACGAGCCATTTGCATCATTAGAAATCTTGTGACACACTCTTCGCGATGATGTCATTTTCACTGATTTTTTAGAACTTTGATTTTTTTCCCTTTCTATGTCTACTAGGGCCATTTTGAGTGTCCTAAGTTGCTTATGAACTATCCTTAGTCTTCTCTGGATCCTTTTTGGATCATTGTATGATCGGAGATATAGTGCACGCAATGCCATATTTTGCAAAAAAACTAATAAAAGAGCCTAAGAAGCCATATCTTTGTGGACCTAGCCCAGGAGGGGGTGAACCATGGTAAAACCTATATTATGTGTGTTGTGTATTGCATATTTTCCTTCTCTCAGAAGTTATATTATGAATGGATGAATGAATGGCTTCGTTAGATGTATTAGAATGCATGCATAGGCTTAACAGATGAATGAATCTTAGGAATAATAAAGAAAATAAGCAGAACAAGTCCTGACGAAGTTCAAGTAAATCCCAGATCCCCACTCCTTCCTAGACTGCAAGCACTTGAGCTTTGCATTCACCCATAGAACTATCTCGGGTGAGACTGCGCAGTGCACTCAATGTATTGTGTTTCCTTCTAGTTTACCAGGAGGGACAATAGTTTTAGAGGGTTTTGTTGGAAACCTATTCAGATCTGACCCTGGGTCAGCCCAATTAGATAGAGAGAGAGAGATTGTAACCAACAAATGGTTCTATTGTTGGATGGAACTGCATGGCATTGAGTGAATGGGATCCGTAGAAGAAGCACACGAAGAATGAAGATATAAAAAGTAATGCTCAAACCGTGGAATCCAACGAAGGTGGAGATTGAAAGATGGGTTAAAACAAAGAAAATTGAGTTTTCACAAAAGGATAACAGAAACCCTAAGATAACACCGCGCAAATATCTGGATAAATACGTGTTTATCGAATTGCATGAGGTATTTTTCTGTGATTTTCTACATGTGTTGCAAGAGTGGATATTGAGGTTAAAATACAACCACCCTACAAATCGAATCAAACAGCTCGAGTGGAATCATGTGGAGATCGTGCAGTTACAACAAGTTAACAAAAAAATTACGTGCACAGTAGATTTATGCCTAGACAATATTGTTGCAGGATTTATCACCGAATTTGTAATAGATATCGCAAATTCATACAACGCAGCAGAGCAGGAGTTTCTAAAAGGACCTAGAGGTAGGTATATCATATCATTGTATACGTCAATCAAGATTTTACTATATAACAATGGTGTGATGACTATGGAATCAGATAGTTAAACTTCCCTGCGTGTATGGGGGAAGGGGGGAAGCACTGACAAGAGGTGGAGAAATGGAGGATGAAATGGATAAGGAAAAGAAGGAGGAGGCTATGGACCCGATCATGATGGAGGAAGATCAAATAAAGTGGATAATGGCAACATCTAGAAAGATGCGCAGTGGAGTACCCTACCAATATAAGATGAATAATAAGAAGAGATCCATAGCTAATAGAGAGGGCTTTTCAAGTGATGAGGAAGAAGCAGAGGATCTCTGGGCTATGGACTAGATTAAGGAAATCTTGTGCGCAACATATGAAAGGAAGGCAAGTGGTCCAAGGGCAGGAAGAGAAGGTAGAACTCCCATCCATATCTATGTCAGTGTGGAACCCATAACCCCATGTGCGACTAGTACACTAGAAAGAACACCACCATTTAGAAAATCGAATTTTAGTGGAAGAAAGACAATAGGAAGTACATCCAAACAAGGAGTAGCAACTGGAGGATCCATTTCAGGAAGTAGCAGTCAAATCTCTACACCACGCGGAGGTAGTAGTTCAACATAGTTCAGGATGGTAGGACATGATCCCACGATCAGATTACCAGAATTTCGGGGGGAGGCATATGAGGACTCTGAAAATAATTTGTTCATCTGCGAAAAGATCTAGGAAGCAAAGTATATCATAGATGAGGATACAAAACTTGTGTAGTTATCTATCACGCTAAGAGATCACGCACTAGATTGGTACATGTGCCTAGTTGTAAACAATCCACCAGGAGTAACAAGGACTATTGCAGATGTGAAGAAACTATTGATAAATGAATTTGAGAAGCCTAGTTTAGAATATCAATACATGAATGAGATGATTGAAATCAGGCAGAAACCAGGTGATTCTATTTAGGATATTAATCATAGGTTTAAGTGTCACAAATGAAAGTTGAAGTATGTCATGACTGACATGCAAATAGACATTTGTTTGTGAATTCACTGCTACCACATTTGAAATACCCATTGAGACAACAGAAGTTCCAAACTCAGCTAGAGGCTCTGTAGGCATCCTCACAATTGGAAGAGAACCAATATCAGAAGAAAGATCTAGCAATAGAGGAGTTGAAGGAGGATTTGAAGAACCTCACATTCCAACATAACCAGAATCAGGGCAAAGAGAAAAGAGAAGTTGTTTGGTGTACCACATGCAGGAAAAAAGGACACCATAAGAATGAATGTCCAATTGTCGCACAATAAATGGAAACAGGAGTACCAACACTTTGTCAATAGGAGGACCATGGTGAGAGATCTATAAGACACATGGGAATGATCCATATCATCGTCCAATGATGCATAAGTATCAAACAATACCTAAGAGTTCATAGTGCAATTTTTGCAAGTCAGTAGGTCATGATGATAAAGATTGTAAGACGATGGAGCTAATGACGAAAAAGAACTTCATATACCTATAGGATCTGCTAGCACTCTGTAAATCTGTTCGGATGATAAACAAACGACAGAGGTAACTATTTCAACCAACTTTGAGACTTGAAACTAGCCTTTCGGACCTAGAGAGGGCTCTCGAGAGAGACTTTGTCTCGATACAGGATATGGCTTTAAATTGTTGACTAGATTTAACACTATAAAATAATAAGTTTTGGTTCTATTCGCACAAGAAAGTAATACCTTGGGATATGGAGTCGAATTAAGGAAACGATGGAAACAAATGACTCAGTGACTAAACTTGAGAGGATAAAGGCTAAGTGAGCAACAATATTCAGTTCAAAATCATTGTGTGTGGTGGGGAGAAAACACATGAAGAAACTCGGAGCACCACTGAGGATGAATTTGGAGTTAACTTTAGAGGAAATACTTTTTGTCTAAATGGCGCGAACAAGGGGTGTTGCACAGCGAATCCCAGGTTCAAAATTTCGTTCTGATTTAGACAGAAAAATATATGAAAAAAGAAAACAAGTACGTATGCAAAGAAAGGAAAACAATACATCCAACTGCTACAATTAGAATCTTTTCATCCAAGCTTCAAGACTTTTGCATTAAGTTTCGATCGAGCTCAAACTACATTCAATAGACATAGTCTATAGTAATTTTTCCAACCAACCTGGCTTACATTGAAAAGATAAAATATATAGGCAAGGGAGCCGCTTGGGCTGCCCAACTCTCTGGATATTGTCCCTAAAACTTAGGAAACTGACTGTTCTACTCTAAATGACTCTTCGCATGATGCCTTTCCAAAAATAGAAAACAATTGCATCTGGTAGCATCATGATTGCTTGTGTTCTTCCACATGGATTCACTTATCAACAAGGTCTCGTCATGGGGAGAGTGATGTGTCAAAACCTTCCTTTGACGAGGTATCTGAATGATCAAGTATTCTGACAAGCTCCCGCCACCTAATGTAACGCCCTTGATTTATGTTGCACGTTGCTTTGTTGGGGTGCGTGCACAGCGAGTGGTTGTTGAATGTCGCGACTGTTAACCAAAACGAAAAAACCATCTAAGGGCGATGCATCTTTCAAAACTGTCAAGATCCATGCTTCGTTCGATGATACGAGAATGAACCCAGTTACTCATGTTTCTTCGGCACACTGGCAAGAGCTGCACAAACTTTCTCCTCAGCCGCTTCACCTTCTCTGAAAAGTTTCGCATTTCTTTCTTCTGAAAGCCTCTGTGTTTCATGTAGCTATACGATTTTATCTTGTGCCTCTCTGAGATATCTCTTGAGCCATGTTACATTTCCTTCATTACCTTGTGATGCTGACACTTCAAGGGTCTTTGTTTCCAACTGTTTCTCAGTTTCCTGTTTTCCTGGTAAAGTTCGGCGACAGCAATTTTTGGTTGTTTCAGCTATTGAGATGGCTCTCAAACATTAGTGCTTGTGGCATATGTCCTCCTCGTCCTGCTCCCGGTTCCTTGGCTTGTACTTTCGACAGGTTCCAGCCGAATACTGCGCATAATTAATTCTTTGGAAACTAATCTTGCACGTGGCTTGTTTGGAACTTGGGTCTCCCCAACTTCCTTGTTCTTCCTTGGACTGCCCCTTCTCCGGGGTATCTGTTGTTGGGGAGAAAGGGCTTCTAATGTATTTCCTTCATGTTGAGTAGCGTCTTACACTCCAGGCTCCGAGCAATGTGATATCCTCACTTCCGCGAGCAAAGGAGAAAATCCCTTTGGATCTCGAACATTAGTGCCCGCGGCATCTGTCCTCCTTGTCCTGCTCCCAGTTCCTTGACTTGTACCTTCGACAGGTTCCAGCTGAATAGTGTGCATAATTAATTATTTGCCAGTCGATATTGCGCGTGGCGTTTTTGGAACTTGGGTCTCCCCAACTTCCTTGTTCTTCCTTGGACTGCCCCTTCTCTGGGGCATCTATTGTTGGGGAGACAGGGCTTCTAACATATTTCCTTCCTGAGGTGCAGTGTCTTCCACTCTAGGCTCTGAGCGATGTGATATCCTCGCTTTCGCGAGCAAAGGAGAAAGTCTCTTTGGATCCTTGGGGGTGTCTGCTATGAGTGAGAAATAATCCCAATCGCTTTGGGGCTTGGTCCTGGTGCTTCTTCCACTTTGCGTGCCCTTTATTACATTTTGGGAGGTTTCCATGGTGTAACCCGTATTCGTCTTGTGCGCGGTGGATCTAGCAAAGGCCCAAGGCAGAGAATTCGATCAACTTGGGCTTGCAAGAAAGATCAAAAACAATGCACAACCCCGATTTGTGAATAGAATGTGTGCAGAGCATCTGAAATTTATAACAGAGTAGGCGAGAGGAGGAAACATGCCAAGGAACATTGAATTCATGGCGACTGGACGTTTTGAAATGGACTGCATATTTTCCATAGCACATATGCGCATGTAAAGTACAGATGCTAAGGGATGCAGAGCATACATGATACGAATGCCATAATTTTTCTTTCTTCCAGCCTTCATAATGAGCTTATCATGGTTACTGCACTTGTTGATACGACTTCTATCAACAACTTGCCTAGACCTGGGACACGTAGAAACTCCCTTCTTGACAGGACTGAACTCTTTGGGAATAGGATCGTACTTATTTACTCATTTTTGGACTTTGGCATCCCTTCCCGACTCCAAGGGCCAACCAACCACCTGCTGACTTCGACCCCTTTGTTGTTACATACCTGACCTCACATGCCTTGACACATGGGCCATAACTCGACTAAAACCGACTCTAACTGAAGAGAAAAATGGTGGCACTAACAGGGTCCAAGAAGAAATGATGACAGGGCAGGTTGCACCTCAGTTCAACAAGGTACCACCTCCATATAACAATGTGTAGTTGTAGTACAACACTACGCAGCCACAATACAACACTATGTAGCCACAGTATAACCCCACATAGTATAATCAAGTACCTCAGTACAATGCACCGTGAGGAGATCGAGGTGGATACAAAGGTGGAGGATGAGGTAGAGGAGGATTTGGAAGAGGTAGAGGTCTAGTAGTGTGCCAAAACTACCAACAGTCAGAACAAAATGCAAGGGAATGTCCACTTCCACCAGCAACATCTATGTATTGTCGCACAACAGACCATGATACAGAAGATTGTCCGACATTATTGGGGAAGATCCAAGATAAGAGAAATCAGAACAACAATAATGTCCAATGGATCTCTACAAAATCTAGGGACGATGGAAGAAACATCAACATAGTCACACGAGGAGGAGATAAGACAGGAACTGACGCAGTAAGGAAAGACCCAGCAAAACACCAATGGGTGAAGAAAAATATTGAAACACAATAGCAGTTTGATGCGCAGAAAGAAAAGGAGACATTCAAGGAGACCAGACAGGAGTGTCTCAAGCAGATCAATGTGTCTACATCAGTTGTGCAACATACTCAAAACATACCAATGTACGAGATTCCTTCATCAATGGACCACACCAGTGAAGCACAAACTTTAGAGAAAGTAAGTACCTTAAATAATTTTCTGCAATCCTGTGTTAAGCTATTGAATGATCCATCATCTTTTAATTTTTTGAAAAAGATGTTAGAAATATGTAACAAATAGGGAGAAGGGAAGTTAGAGCATAAAACAATCAATCACCTCCATACAAGAATGATAACAAGCAGAGAATTCAGATTAAATCCCAACATTGGAGATTTCAATATGGGGGATATTATATTGGACTTAGGCTCTGAAGTAAATGTGTTACCCAAGAAGACATGGCAGTGTATGGGAGAACCCCCACTAGGCTATTCACTTGTCTAGTTGAAATTGGATAATCAACATAGAGTTCTACCAATTGGAATACGTAATGGTGTAACAGTAGATTTGGATGGAGTGCACACTAAGGCGGACTTTGAAGTAATAGAGATAGTAGATGGCACAACACCTTATCCAACATTTCTTGGATTGGATTGGGAATTTGATAACCAGGACATAATCAACTTGAAGACAAGGAAAATGACATTTGAATCAGGTGAATACAAATTCATTACACCATTAGACCCTTCAAAAGGAGGAAGGTTTTTAGAACCCACTTGCTTAGATCTGGAGGAAATAAACCAATTGTACAGAACCACCGCGTGTGAAGAAGATTATGTTAACCTAACTACAGATGGGGTACTCAACTGGAGAAGCATCACATCATGTGATTCTGACATAGATACATGTCTGGATAATTGGAAATAGAGATTACATGAAGTTTCCATAAGAAGGTGTGCAAGAATAGACCATGCAGTAAGATGGGTTGGTATAGAGATAAGAGAACCTCTCAATTTTCATGGGGTAAACAATATAGATGAATTTATGGCAAAATATGAAGACAAAGTAATAGAGAATTAGAGGCTCTTAGCCCTAGATGTTGCACTCAAGGCTACACCTGCAAAATGGTGGGGTGCGCACAAACAAATAATTCAGGACTGGTACCAATGTAAGTGATTATTGCGCATTAGATTTGGCGCAGAACAGGGCAGCCAGAAAATGCATAGGTATGATGGAAGAAGAACACCAGCATAACACATTGGAGGATGACACCACTAAAGGAATGGACCCATCATTTCATCCATACATTGGAGGGAATTCCAGAGAACTGGCATGTAGACCAGAAGATGCGCAGAGGTAATACAGAACGGAAAACCTTACAGCATAACTTTGTAGTAACTTTCTCATTTGAACATGAGAACCCCAACATTGATTCAGCACTGAAACAAATATGAGGTGTGATATTTATGGAGGAACCAGAGGTGTAACTCATGAGAGGATATCAACAACAGAACGGACAGACAGTCAAAGAACTATTGTCATGTTATCATGTTGAAGAAGAGGCACCAGATGAGGATGACCTGCGCAATATTCAACTTACAGAAATTGAAGGAGAAGGAGAGGTGGAAGGTCCATGTCTGGAGTCAGAAGTCTTTATTGAACCAATTAAAGTGAAGAAAGTCAACATTGGGAAAACCGATACCCCTAAAATGGCAAGTATTGGAGACTATTGGTATGAACAAACAGTAGAAAGAATAACAGAGTTACTGCATGAATAAAGTGACATGTTCCCAACAACCTTTACATAGATGAAAGGCATAGCATGAGAGATAGCAGAGATGAAAATACCTCTCAAACCTGATGCAAGACCTGTCACACAGACACCTTACAGATTGAACCCAGTGTATAAGAAGAAAAGTGAAGGCATAAATGGATAGAATGTTGGAAGCTGGTATCATAGAACCAATAGAGGAATCTGAATGGTTAAGTCCTATGGCAGTGCAAGAAAAGAAACAAGGAGGGATAAGGATCTCTGTAGATTTGAGAAAATTGAATGATGCTTGCTTACATGACCCTTTTCCTACCCCTTTCACGGATGAGGTATTAGAGAATGTGGGAGGCCAGGAAGCATACTCATTTATAGATGGATTCTCAGGTTACCATCAGATCAAGATAGCTCCAGAGGACAAGTATAAGACTACTTTTGCTACAAAATGGGGATCCTACCAGTACACAGTCATTCCATTTAGGCTAAAGAATGCACCAGCCATATTTTCAAGAGTATTCATAGTTTCCTTTAAGGAATTCATAGATCAGTTTTTAGAAGTATATCTAGATGACTGGACTATATATACTCTGTTAAAAGATCATGTAGAGGTATTAAGGCTAATGTTGGAAAGATGCAAGCAATGCCAGATATCATTGAATATCAAGAAGTTCATTTTTGGGACACCTTTTGGAATATTGTTGGGACATATAGTGTGTAAACAAGGTTTATTAGTGGATCCTACAAAGATTGCAATCATTGTTAATTTACCACCACCAAAATCAGTGTGCCAGTTGAGAGCAACACTGGGACATATAGGAAGGGGTTTCTGCAGATTACTGCACCAATGGAAAAAATGTTAAATAACGATACAAGATTTCAATGGAATGAATACTGTCAACAAGGTTTGGACACCTTAAAAGAAATGATGGTCACAACACCTATCCTAGTATTTGAAAAATGGGCAATAGACTTTGTTGGACCAATCAATCCACCAGCGAGAAGGTTAGGTGCTATATATATCATTGTTGTAACATAATACTTAAAAAGATGGGTAGAAGCAGCATCAGTTAAAGACTAAGGGGAAGACCCAGGGTTCAACGCTACAACAGCGCACCAACAAAACCCTAAATACTGGCCCTTTCGGCAACACCTGCGAAGCAAATGAAGTCTCACCCGAGGTAGAGGCAGGGGTGGTTGCAGGGCTCAAGTGTCTACAACCTTAGTTGGGACACAAATCTGTGATTGTACTACTTAATAAAGCATTTAGCACCTTCAATTCTTTAACATGCAATCATTATCTACTTCACTGATAAAAATAGAGCCTCGTAGTATTCACAATAATCTACCGTATATAAGCACTTAGCATAAGTAAAATAGGTTAGATGTAACTGATCAAGCACTGATCATATTCATGTACATTAGATCTAACATTCTATACATCATTACCATTGAGCATAAGCAGATCTATCTAATCATCTCAAAGCACTAAGCAAAGAAGTCATAAACACATTCAAGCAAGCACCAAGCAAGATAACACAGTGTTTACGTGGTTCACCCCCCTCCTGGGGCTACGTCCACCAAATCTTCTTCTTTATTGCCTTTAGTCAATCTGCTACAGCACATAGTCTCTAACCCTTACTCTGCACAGGACAAAAGATCTGTGTAGCTTGCTAGATCCTTCTTCCTTGCATTACAGCACTAAGTCCTTCACAATATATCACAACTACTTGCACTCAGCTCTGCAAGTCTATTACAATCATGCACAAAGCATCAAAACCCTAATTTCACTTAGCATACATACACATCACTTAGATCTAGCACTTAGCCTTTCATTTTTCTCCTTCTCGCTTCTTAGCCTAGGCATCTATTTATATATACAAAATAGCCCTAAACATGGGTAAACCCATGAGTCGACATCCCTTTCCCGTTACATATTCCCAAAAACCCAAAAAGAGGCCCAAAAGGGTGACGAGATCCTATGATCTCCGCTTCATCTTGTGCTCCTCCTTCGATAGGTTGTCGATGTCCCAAAATAGGTCAACATGACCAACAAACTCTCAAAACTTGGTCAAGGGCCAACAGACCCCCAACACTCACCTGTGACTCGTCCTAAATCACTCTGGTCTTAGCAGTTCTGCCTCAAACGCCTCGAGCTTGGCCCAAGTTGCTTCGACTTGCTGCTTTTATGTGACCTCTTGCTCGGTAAACTCCCAGATCACTATGCCATTCACCGGTCCTTCTAAGCATTGTTCTATTGTGAGGATGACCTGGTCTAGCTCTGCTCCTTGGCTCTCGACTTCTGTAAACAACAGACATGCCTTGTCTTGCATAGGTTGAAGTCGTTGAGTGACTTCCATCACTTTTCTTTGAATCATATGAATCTTCTATTGAGTTGTGCGTTGTTCATGATATCTCTTCATTCTATCTACTACTAATAAGGCCTTCAGCTATGCCTGTAGCGTATATGCATGTTGTTTTGCTTCCTAGAGCTGCGACTCCGGCACCTATAATTCTGGATTCTCTGCAAGGTTTTTGTATGTCTGGGTGCTCTAGTTACTTAGTTGCTTGCACTCCAAGGCAAGAGCTTTTAATATGCTAACTGCACTATGAGTAGTTGCTTCTTACTGATATCTTATCTCCTTAGGAGTTTCAGGTACAGCGCGGAGCTCTAGTTCTGCGATGTGGTGTTGTAGCTTCTATATTACCTCTTCGAGTTGTGCCACCTGCTGTGAAACTCGTTCCTTGGTCTGTACTTCGATGATTGTCACAGAGTAAAGTGCTCTATTGACCCTTTCCTTAACTTCCAGTTTCTCAACGAGCAACTGTTCCTTGCTTTGTTGTGGCTCTGCTTTCTCTTCATCCTACTTTGCTTAGAGAGAAAGCTTTTCTGGTTCTACATTGCTGTGTTGTTCTCGCAGATCTCCATGTGCTTGCACCAGAGCCTGGGTGGCTTGTGTTTTTTCTTCTTGAGCTCGTCGAAGGCGAGCTTCAACTGTATCGGCAATCCGGTGTAATTAAGCGGGCTCATCACCTAGTTCTGGTGTTCCAACTATCAGGGGCGCAGTGGATATTGCACAGCTGGACTGTAGTGCCTGCTGCACTTCTTGAACCGCGGCCTTGATGTGACTGAACACCTCCTCCTGCTTGGCTTCCTGCTTCTCTGCTATCTCCAGCAAAGCATCGTTCAGTGCAGCGACGATGAAGTCGAAGTCATCTGAGGTTAGGGTGGTCTCAAACTTGGTTCTAGTTGCTTTCATTTTCTTCCTTGAAGAAGGTTTCGGAGGGGAAACCTTCCTTTAATTTGAGGGATCCTCCTCGTCTCTTGGCGGTGTAACCTCGCCTTTCTTTTGTTCTGTTTATGTTCCATCACCTCCTTTCTCTGCTGAAATAGATGTGGTCTTCACAGATGCGTTGTCTAAATCGTGGACCTCTTTGGTCTTCTTTATCTTGCTAGGTTTGGTTGTATCTGGCGCAGTTTCAGGCTGTCAACATCGGACATCTATGTGGGGTCTGCTGAAACAAGGAGGTCCGCCGACCATTCATTGGTAATCTCCTCTAGGTCATCCATCGTTAACTTGTAGTGTGACTGTAGTTGTTGGTGATGCTCATTAGCGTGCACTGTGATGTAGATGAAATGGCAGTCCACATTGAATTTCATCAATGGCCTAAATCTGTGAAGTGTGTTCAGGGCTATGTGAGGCGTGGCCTATATGGCTACCTTCAACTGGTTATAGTACGTGTGGAAGACAACATTTGATTTCCACTATTTGTTCATGTCGCTGGAATACCACAGTGTACTGAACTTCCCAGCCAGTGGTTCAAAGGGATCGACATCCGAGAAGGTTGCACCTTCTGGCATCTCCCATGCGATTAATATGAGCAGCCAGCTAAAATGGAACTTGTACCCTTGGTCATGTGCTTCCCTTCACTCAATTTCTAGCTGGTTCACCAAGTATTTGGCCCAATTCATATGTAGGCCCTCCGCGCACTTCCCTGTGAGGTCGACTACAAATTTGGTTACTTGGGTCGGTCGGTTATTGTGAACTAGCTTGCCTGCTATCAGCTAACAGGCAAGGCGCACTGCACCACTCTGGATAGAGGTTGCCTTGTAGCCTCGCGTGCCCTTATCTACATTTCCATAGGTATCCTTTATTCTTTGGGCGAGACCGCGATCTGCGGTCTTTCCAGGGTAAAAATCTTGCGGGTCAGGACCCTACATGCTTAGCCCTGTGATCTGATTGATCAAAGTCGGATCCACTATGATGCGGTGGTTCAACCATAAGTATCCTCCATGATAGCAGGATAGCAGAAAATTGACGCACGCGTTCACTTCTTAATGCCTCACGAAGTGAGGAATCTTCATTATATTAAGCAGGGTTGACTATGCAAGGTTTTGGGTCCATGACTGAGCAATAATCTTGGAGTTCTTTCCTTTGGTTCGCGTCAGATATTTATGAGGGGCGAGCATACTGTAAACCTTCCTATCACCGAGGTTGAATTCACTGAACTTCAACGTGGTGAGCTTATCCTGGTCGGAACGAACTACGCACACTTCTTTCAGAAGGTACGCAGTGATCAAAGCATACTCAAATTCGTGGGGTACACTGTCACGATTGATGGCGTCGTTGAGAGGTGGTATATAAGCAGGTAGACTACTCGAAATCATCTTAGCATTCACGATGTCGTCTCTGTGCTTAGTGTGCTTCTCATCGACTGACCGGGATGGACCGGATCGAGCAGTGGAAGGAGAGGCCTGCAATCCTCTCATCAACAATACATGTACACCTGTAGACAACCCTTGCTCTGACATGACTCTCTCTTTCATCAAATCGATCAGAACCTTTTAAACAACTTTCTCTGCAGTGCTCAATGCTTTAGACATATGCACTCGGGATAAACAATTTGCGGGATCAGGAAACAACTCAGACATGGTAACGACATAGAGAACGATAGCACAATGATCACTATATAAACTCGGCTTAGGTTGTGGGCTCGAATTCTCGATTTGGAAAAAGTGTTCTCAGTGCATGGCGCGACGAGCTAAATAGGTAATTCGACAACGATTGTATTGCAATGGGTATAAGCCTCCATTAACTCATGTTCGATCTGTTATGGCACGGTCCAACGGTTGGATGACAAACCTTTATTGCTTTTATGTTCGTTTGGAGTGGAATTCAAACAGATATATCGGCCCCAACGACTATATTGCTTCATCATGACGAAGTGCCATGTGTCACTGTTCTGATATCTCGGCGAAGCTCCAATTCTACAATTTTTCTTTCTGTGAGGTATCCTCTAGAACTTCCTATAACCTTTCATATTAGCCCTTTTATTTCTTAACTTTCTAGCCTTCTTTCCAATGAGCTTTGTCTCGGTAATTTTTTTCTTGTTCTGATTCTTTTTCTTCTTTGGTCTTAGTTACTTCGCGTTGTTGAAATTCTTTCCTAGGGTTCCTGGATAATACTTCTTCTGTGTCTGGGATAGGTAATTCAATCTCCTGAGGATCCTCTAGTGTTCTCTTAGTTTCGACATCCGGGTTGCTAGTATTAAATATCTGTGATCTGCTCTTTTGTTCCTCAATCAAGTGCACGATCCTTCTGGTCATAAAGACTTTTAACTCTTGCTTCTTCTGTTCCAAAAATTCTTCTTCTTCCTTCCATCTGGCTTGATCTCTATCAATCCAAGGTTTTCCTATTAGCATGGTAAACGAAGCGCTATCTTCAACAAATTCAATAGTCTCAAAGTCTTCTTCTGTTTACTAGCTTTCCTTTGAATAAACTTATTCCTACTAGTGAAGGGATCATAGTAGGCCTTCCTATAGCTTCCCAGGTTCTCTCTGGCATAATATTCATCTGTGTTTCCTCATCCAGAACACAGTCAATGTCAAAGTCCCCTATTCTTGCTTCGATGCATTCCGTCTCTTTGAAGATCTATGATAAGCTGACATGTCGATGGTCAATCAAGGCTTCTTTTATTTGTATGAATATTTTCTTGGATTCTTGCTTAGGTTCTGCCTTTTCTGGATCTGCCTTAGGGTTCTCTTGATTCAGATTCATTCCTTCAAGCTTAGCGATCATTCTAGGGAAATCCAACACTTCATGGTCCATAGCCTTACAACAAAGACAACTAGGTCTTCTGCCAGGGCATTCCTTAGCAAGATGTCCTGGTCTTCTGCAACTATAACAGAGGGTTAATTCTCTCTTTCTCTTAAATGATCCCCGACTTCTTCTCTATTGTGCACTAGGATTGTATGAGCTAACCTGAAACAAATTCTTTCTAGGGTCCTGCATCCATTTGTTAGTCCAAACATTCTTTCTATGCATAGTTATAACATATATTTCATTATTCTTATCAGATCTATTCATATCAAATATTTTTTCATCGATCAGTGCCCTATTTTTTAAGCTAGGACAGACTCTATCAAACATACCTAGATTCATACTCTACAAACAAAAATTTCCACTTATTTTACTTTTACACAGCACAGAGCTTTCAGATCTAAGAATTTTTAACTATTCTTACCTTTATCAGAGCACGGAGCTTGCAGATCTTACCTCTTTTAGTCGGAACTTTCCACTTTACCTTTCTTAGAGAACAAATCTTTCAGATCTTGCTTCTTTTCTTCAGATCCGACCTCCTTTCTTCAGATCGGGCTTCTTTCCTTTAGATCTGGCCTTCTCTCTTTAGCTCAGAGCTTCACAGGTCAAGTAAAATGTTGCACACTATGGCAACATATCTACGCACAGAGATTTCACACTTTTACATCGAATATTTGCACAAAGTTTCTTCTTCCTTAGTTCCCAGCAATCACAGTTTCAGGTCCCACAACGGAACCATTTGTTGGCACAAAGACAGACCCAGGGTTCAACGCTACAACATTGCACCAACAAAACCCTAACTACCGGCCCTTTCGACAACACCTGCGAAGCAGATGAAGTCTCACCTGAGGTAGAGTCAGGGGTGGTTGCAAGACTCAAGTGTCTGCAACCCTACATGGGACACAAATCTATGATTGTACTACTTAATAAAGCATTTAACACCTTCAGTTATTTAACATGCAATCATTATCTACTTCGCTGATAAAAACAGAGCCTCACAATATTCACAGTAATCTACCGTATATAAGCACTTAGCATGAGTAAAATAGGTCAGATGTAATCGATCAAGCACTGATCATATTCATGTACATTAGATCTAACATTTTATACATCATTAGCACTAAGCATAAGCAGATCTATCTAATCATCTCAAAGCACTAAGCAAAGAAGTCATAAACACATTCAAGCAAGCACCAAGCAAGATAACACAGTGTTTACGTGGTTCACCCCCCTCCTGGGGCTACGTCCACCAACTCTTCCTCTTTATCACCTTTAGTCAATCTATTACAGCACAGAGCCTCTAACCCCTACTCCGCACAGGACAGAAGATCTGCACAGCTCGCTAGATCCTACTTCCTTGCGTTACAACACTAAGTCCTTCACAATCTGTCACAACTACTTGCACTCAGGTCTGCAAGTCTCTTACAATCATGCACAAAGCATCAAAACCCTACTTGCACTTAGCATACATTCACATCACTTATATCTAGCACTTAGCCTTTCATTTGTCTCCTTCTCTCTTCCTAACCTAGGCATTTATTTATATATACAAAATAGGCCTAAACATGGGTAAACCAATGGGTCGACATCCCTTTCCCGTTACATATTCCCAAAAACCAAAAAAAGAGGCCCAAAAGGGGGCCAAGATCTGGTAATCTTTGTTTCGTCTTGCGCTCCTCCTTCGACAGGTTGTCTAAGTCCCAAAATAGGTCAACATGACCAAGAAACTCTCAAAAATTGGTCAAGGGCCAACAGTAGCGCAAAGACAACAACACACTTCTTGTTTGAACAAGCAATCACCATATTTGGATGTCCACGACTTTTGATGAATGACCAAGGTATTCACTTTACAAAAAGTATTATTAGGGCCATGACTGTGGTGTTTGAAGTCTATCACCAAAAGAGTACACCATACCATCCCCAAGCCAATGGAAGAGTAGAAACTTTCAATAAGATCTTGGAGAATGCTCTTACTAAGATCTGCAATGTCAACAGGGATGATTGGGACTTGAAAATTCCAGTAGTACTATGGGAATACAGGACCACCTGTAAGAAGTTGACAGGACATACACCATTCAGATTGGTGTAGGGCATAAAGCAGTAGTACCATTAGAAATTCTAGTACCCAGTCTGTACGTAGCAACAATTACCAGCATGACAGAAAGAGGCACAGTAAAGGAGAGGTTAAACCAACTAATGGAGATGGAAGAGGATAGGATTCTGGCAGAATTTCACCAAGAAGTATAGAAAGAAAGAGACAAATCCCGGCATGACAGACATATCAAGAGGAATAGTTTCAGGGAAGGAGACCTAATCTTACTCTATGACAATAAATTTTTTCAACATCCCAGTAAGTTTAGAATGCATTGGCTAGGGCCCTATGAAATAAATATTGTCATAGATGGAGTATCTATACACCTAAACGATCTGGTAGGAACATAACTGAAAGGAATGATCAACGGGAGTCGACTAAAATTGTACAGGGACAATTGACCCCCTAACACTTAAAATTTATAGCGCAGTAAGAAACCATGTACATAGTGTATTATAGTAGAAGCTAGGACAAAAAAATGATAAAAAAAAAAATGAGCAAAAGACAGAAAAATAAATACAAAAATACAAAAAAAATGAAATACAAAAACACTGGAAAAAGTTGCGCGCAGTAATTACCACGACAAACATCAGAAGACAACGCGCAGTAAAAATTGAAGTCGATGCAAATGCACGCAAAAAGTGAAACATGAACATGATCGAGTCTATAAAAGGCGGAAATCACATGGTTATTCAACACTTAGCGATGTTTGAGCCCGTAGTGAGAAAAAGAATGCATGCCCTACTTATCATTTTACAAAAGAGAAAGCGAGTTTGCGACTTGGAGAAGAGGATGACTCCCCCGAAGTTCAGCGCCCCAGAACAATTTGTCTGGATTACTCGGTAAGGACAAAGGCACAAGGAGAGAATGCAGCAGCGAGAGAATGTGGTAGAGCTGGAGGATGTTACCACCTCGGACCCATAATCTATTAGCCTGATGCAGGTCAAGGAAGATATTCCCACAACACAGCAAGGAGAAATAGGGCAGAGCTCCGGGGCAAGAAACAGTGCTTTGAACCCTAACCCCGAGACACCTGCAAAACCTGATGAAACGATGGGACCACGATAGTCCCAGGAACAAGAGGAAGTGTTGGTCGAAGACATCACTGACCGACAAGAGTCTAGTAGGGAGGAAGAAGACGCAAACACAGCAAAGGTAGGCACATCTGTTGTGGGACAAAAAAGAAAAACACCAGACCCCATGGAGATTACCCTCCCTTTTCTCCCAGATGCAGTCATCACTCTCGATGACATGCTTGGAAAGGTACCTAAGTTGAGGTACACTGATCATGACGTATGAGATGCAGCTAAGTTTCCAGAGTTGGACGAGGATAATTACTTGATAAACACAGAGGGAATTGGACCCCTCGGAAAATCTATACTAGAGTCTGCATAGTGGATCACTAGGATCTACAATTTGGGCATTATGAATCTGTTAGACATACCACATTTTGGGTGCGGTAAGAATTTCGGCCTATGTGTCAAATAGTTAGTCGTCCACGTCCATGGAGGCATATTATGGATGGAGAGACTAGTACAGATTGATGTGGCATTGATTGCCAAAATCATGGGACTACCCACAGTTGGTGTGCATCCCGAAGAATACTTAGAGAACAAGGTGTGCGAGAAAGAACTGGCAGAACAGGTTAAAGCGTAGTTCGGCACTACTTGGGGAAACAGAGGCATTGTCATCAAAGACATTAATGACAATGCAATAAGGTTCGCCAACAAACTGATGGTGTGTAAAATATTGAGGAAATTTTGAAGAAAGAGAGTGTCGGCAGGTGTTATTGCATCGGCAACGTAGTGCACTAAGGGAGTTATGTTCAACTGGGCACCGTACCTGTTGAACCATTTTCTAATAGACCGTCACAACGTGCAAGATAATTGAGCTCGATTCCATTATTATTGGTTAATCATATTAATCATTGGCAGGGTGGCAAGAGCCCAAATTCTCAGTGTTCCTAGATAGAATCAGAAAGTGTTACGCGGCCAGATATGAGTCCCTCTGGCATGCCAAGGATAATGAGACGCAACATGCCAATAATGTAGTATTCGCCATGTTGTTAGAAGACATACAACAACAGACAACGAATGTGTGGCACATACGAATGGAGGTAGCGCAGGAGACAAAGGGGATAGCCAAATTCAATGCATCCCGACATCATGTATGGATCCAAGTCGCAAGGGATCCCAAGAAGGCATGGTTGAAGATGAAGTACTACGTCACCAAAAAGGAAGTCGACTGGATTATCAAAGATTGGCATGCTCAGTGGCAGTTACCAGTAGAAAAACCAGCCACGAGGATAGGCACAACACAATCCTCCAAGCCCAAGGATACAACTGAAATAGGTTCATCAACCCGAATAGGTAGCCCGGATGACAATACCAGAAAATTCATAGCGTGCAACCAACTAAGTAGGAGCAGCGCAGTACCAAAATGGTCGAGGAGAAAACCCACCATGATAAGGATAGGAATTTGTCCACAGACTGGGAAAAAGGATACGACACAGTCTACAACAGAAATATCCCAAGGAACAACAAGTGGGGCACAACCCTCACAGACAGCAAGGAAGCATGTGCAAGGAAAATATGCACGCAAGCAAAGAAAGTATGAGACTGATGACCCAGACATCAACATGACAGAGGATGATGCAGATCTTGTCACAAAAAAATTCCAATACCAAGGTGAAGAAGTGGTATGAGTTGCAGAAGCGTAGTAGGAAGAGATCATGGCCAAGTTGCTAGAGGTCCATGAAAATATACAACAACTACAGAGCCAGGCAGGATCACAGGCCTTCGCGCACCAACATGGAAGGACACAGAAGTCACCTACGCAAAAAGAAGGTGAAGAAATTATGCTTTGTCATCTAGGGCAGGGAGACATTCATGATAATGCATCAAATGATTAGGTTCGATCAGGAGATGGCGTAGAAACCCCTGGAGGAGGTTAAACAAGTTGAGATGGTCATGGCACACATACCTACAAAGGACTTATACGGGATACATGTCAGTGTCATGCAATAATTGCATTCTAGGGCTCATGTGGATGCCACAAATTTAGAGGTGGGAAGAGGGGTCATAGAGATGCTCCAAATAACATATGACCAGTTGACCACAGAGAAGGAGGAAGAGAAAGAGCATGCAAACATATTGGAACATCGATTGACAATGGTGTACAACTGCATCCCAAATAGCGTGCAAGCAGCGGAGAGAAATGCAGAGGAGAATATCAACCTCATTTCATAAACCATCAATCAGTACAGACATGAGAGCGAGGAACTAAAGGAAAGGCTCAATCCCACGAATCCTCCTGAGGTTCGAGAGAAGACGAAACAAGAAGCTTCAATCCAAATAGCGAAAATGGAGAAACATGCAAGAGAAGATGAAGAACTATTTGACAGATTCGTGCAGCTCTGGACAACACTGGAAGAGGATGAGTATTTCCAACAGTGAGGCCACGAAGAAGAAAGAGACATTGCATCCATACAAGACCTCAAACAGAGGCAGAAAACAATGAGCATCACAGAGCGCCTGAAGGGTACTCAAGATATGAAGTTGCAGTCACATTTGAAAGCAGCGCAGATGCATAAGCAAGAGAGACAGGTAGAAGTGGAACCCCTCCAAGAGCAAGCAGCACATATGATCACGCAGTTGGAGGAAAAGAAAAACACGGCATGAGCACAAGCAGATAGCGCAGTGCTAATGCAAGAGGAAATAAAAACGCATACACTATAAGCCCTAACAGTAAAAGTTGTGCAGATAAAAGAAAGAGGAAAGTAACTGAAGGACAAGTTCCACAGCCAGGGAAAGGTTGTTCAAGGAGCGTGCACTGCCTAGGAGGCTCGGGATGAGCCACATGTCAGTGTTGGGGGCCTTTTGCACGCAGGCCTATTTTGAGGTAAGGTATATTTTTGGAAGGTAAAACTCAATTTTAGAGAAGAACAGTTGGCATAAAAAGTAGCACGTGCGAGGGAAATCTGCGTGCAAAGGAGGAAATCATGCAAGGTGCACAGGCAAGAAAACCTAAACATGTTAGGGTTAGGATTTTCGTAATAGATTGTAACGGATAATAAGCTGGTAAAATAGTATAAATATGAACCTAGGAGGTCTAGGTTGGGGTGGTTCAAAGTTGTTCTAGTTTTGAGATGTTGAAAAAATACCAACATAAGTTCTGATACATTTTTGTAATTTTTTGAGTTGTAGAAGAGTCAAGTAGGTTAGGTCATGAGGGTTAGGTCACGAGATGAGGAGCCTGGTGTGATCTAGTCCGACTCATAGAGGTTTTGGAACCTTTTTCATGATTGTATGATCGGAGATATAGTGCACACAGTGCCATATTTTGAAGCAAACCTAATAAAAGAGCCTAAGAAGCCAGATCTTTGTGGAGGTATCCCAAGAGGGGGTGAACCATGGTAAAACATGTGTTATGTGTGTTGTGTGTTGCATATTTTCCTTATGTTAGTAGTTATATTATGAATGGATGAATGAATGGTTCTGTTAGATCTATTAGAATGCATGCATAGGCTTAACAAATGAATGAATCTTAGGAATAATAGAGAGAATAATCAGATCAAGGCCTGAATAAGATCAAGTAAATCCCATATCCCCACTCCTTCCTAGACTACAAGAACTTGAGATTTGCAGTCACCCATAGAACTATCTCGGGTGAGACTGCGCAATGCAGTTTGTGTACTGTGTTGCCTTCTGGTTTACCAGGAAATCCAATAGTTTTAGAGGGTTTTGTTAGAAACCTGTTCAGATCTGAACCTGGGTCAACCCAATTAGATGGAGAGAGATATTAATAACCGACAAACAAGGGATCTTGTTTTGTGCATGCAACAAGAAATCAGAGAGACCACTTTGGTCTAGTAGTAATATCGATGTGAATAATGCAAAGCGACAACTCTAGAATAGAACTAACTAAGGCAAAATGTGAGACACCACAACGGAAGTACAAACGAAGGAAAGAGTTGAGAGGTGGAGACACTAGTGAAGCACCGACAAAGATAAGAGACAAGAGGAGGCATGTTAGTGAAGCACTAGTGAAAGCAGAGATGAAAATAATGGTGAAGCACTAGTGAAAGAAAGAGATGAGAGGCAATTATGCTAGTGAAGAACTAACAAATTCAATATCCAAGGAGGAGCATAAGTTAATGGAGCACTCCCATAGCCACAACCTACTTGGATAAAACACCAAACCAACATATTTTTAAAAATAACAGTAATCAGTGCTACTTGGAAGGAATTTATCTCAAGCCATGTCCTACCTGACACAACAATCTATAGGAATCCAATTGTTCATAAGGCAAGTGAGAAGGAGGGAAACCAAAAGTGGGAAAGAGAGAATACGAGAGGAGTGGGAAGAGAGATAACTTCCCTAAGTGAATTATGTTAAGCGAGGAAGAGAAAGGTGGGAGAGACAAGGAGGAGCAAGAGGATCATGAGTGAGCAAGTTATTGATTTCTCAAACAATACTAATAATAGAAGTCCATTTCGAGATGTGGGTTTCATTCAACTTGGAAAGCCATATTAAAATATGGAAAATTTCTATGGTTAAGATGAAATCAAGCTACTGACAAAAGGATAGAAATTGAATACAAGGTTTTCCCCAAGAATTTAGATGCAGTGTGAGCTAATGGCCCAAAACTGCAAGGGAACTATTTGTTGACCAAGCTATGATATCCTCAATACTTGTGAAGACCCACATGCCTAAAAAATAGACATCCATAAAATCTATAATGGTGTCCCATAGACTATCACAGTAACAAGCAAGTTTAGGATATAGAGATAATAAATATCGAGAAGCAACATGGTGCATGGTAAGCAGGCAATGATGGGATGGGGTACAAACAAGTCTAACCATTATGAAAGTGAAGTAACAACTAAAATATGAAATATAAAATGTTAAAACAAGATAATAAGTGACCAACCTAACCACCATGAAAATGGAATAGTAGTGTTGTTAGAAATACACTCACACTAAACCAATCAAGAAAGAGAAGACATAATTAAAGAGAAAGAAGAACAATGGCAATCACCCATAATACACAGATTTACCTTGGAAACCCTTAATTGAGAAAACCAACAATGCTTGAGTGACTCCCGCTCCTTCGTTGTCTTGTTCATTCATAGAATTAAGAGTTACATGACTAACCTTGGTCCACACCTAAGACTAATTCATCATCCTACTCTCTTGCTTTACACAAGAACAACTCTACAATTAATTCGGCTTACATATTCATGACCATTACACACCTCTCAAATCCCAAAGTTTGATCACCTAAGATTAACCTTTTATAGTATTACATGATATCATATTTATAGGATTTATAGTATACAAAACCATAATTCAAGGCACCCAAAAATGGTTGCGTATCCATGAAGATGATTGGATGCAATCCCATGAATCTCCGGATTCTATTACAGTCGACCTCTATCCAGCTACGAAGCAATCGGTCTTCCAGTCAACCTTTCAATCGATCACTTTGCAACCTCCCATCAACCTCCATTCGGCTTGAGTTGTCGACCTGACATTTGACTTAATGATATTGTTGATTTGACTTAACCATCCATTTGAACATTCATCCAATTGATCCACCTCGACTAGTGAGTCGGTTTGACTAAGTTTCCACTGCAAAGAATATAAAAACCCAACAAGTGTGACTATCAAAGTGAAAGTTGAGATGAAATGAAGGAGAGAGAAAGAGTAAGAGAGGGATATATGTAATTACCTAAGTGCAAGCAATACAATGAGAGACTCAATTTGGTGCATGCCACATGAAAGATGAGAACCCACATGGGATTGCTAGCAAGACAAATATGGTAGCAGGAAAATCCCCTTATAACTATACCAGGTTTTAGAATATAGACATAGCAAATGATCATCTAAAAGTCAACCTATTTCTATACTACCCCAAACATACCAAAATGAACGAACACAAAGCAGTAGTAGAGAATATCGGCAACTGTACCTTTTATCCAACATCTGGTGATGATCTCCTCAAGCTCTATAGCTCTGAAGACTGCAAGTCTCCTCCCAACGCTGAATTGCATCCAAGACTAGGCAAACAAGGGCTACAAGCATGCTATTTCTATTCATAAATTAGGGTTATATATCAAATTCCATGTATGAATCAAAGAGAAGACACAAAACATCATGATTTGGGACAGGGAAAAGAGATTCTTTTATTCATCAAACAAAGAATGAAACTTACAATCCTTGTCGGCCATCGTTCCACGAACCTGGTCCAGGCTCCTCTTTACAATGCTCCAAGTACACCTTCAATAAGCCTCTTCTCACAATCTAATAATCACCTCAAGGAAAGGGAATGGATTGAATGGAAGAAAAGGAGTTGAAGAGAGGATGTTGAGGTGGTAACTCACAAAAGCTTGAAAATGCTTGCGCAAGGAAGGGAGATGGAAAATGGGTAGAGTTTCATTGTTCTAGTGCTTGGTTTTGAAATGAGACCCCAACACCTCCTTTTATATGACAAAATGATTTGTATTCAGTTGGGGGATGGGCTATAGCGGGTGAATTGGTTGGGAAACCTCCAATAGCCCGTGAATTCCACCAAATTCCTTACAACTTTTTATTTTTTGCAACTTTTGGAGGTATCTGCGGGCTATGTATTGTGCAGCAAGTGTATGTACGTGGGTTTTCTAGCATGTAGCAAGCGTATGTACGCAGGCTGTAGTGGTGCAGAGCGTGTACATGCTCTAAAAATTGGTTTTTTAAGTACAACTCCTCAGTAGTGATTTGGCAAATTATGAAAGTAAGAGGGCCAACGCCATGTATGCATGAGTAGGGAATTTTAGGGCTATAAAAGATGCCCCCTAATGTATGAGGTCAGAAGAACAACTGATGTCTGAAATACATTACAACATCTTCACCAATGTACAAAATTGAGTGAGCCTAGGACCAAAGTTCGGGAGGTGCAATCTGCAAAACAATAATTGTCTCTATGAGGCGAGCATACCCATGCTTGGGATGAAATGAATCATGGTTGCCAATCAAATACACTGCAGCTCCATGTCATATAACTATATAAAGTCTAGCCGCGAGCAATACACAACAGATCTACATCTTAAAATCAGTCAAAGATATACAAGTATTGTATGCATCTTCAAGAAGCTAGTGACGCATGTGGCTAGAGATGAAGTCTTCATAGCTCGAGCAACAACTTCAAGATCTTCAAAACTCAGGTAGGAGTAGATTGGGAGTGTAAGACTCACTACTCTAAGATCTTCGACAATCTGTTGAGAAAAAACAGAAGGATCTTGATGATCAAGCAAAGAACTTTGTCGATTTTGAATCTGAACATGACTGGACTCTTGGGATGGTCTACTCAGGAAAGTTAAGAGACAAACTGCAGAAGGGTCGACTCGGGTTGGGAAAAACTTCCCTTGGAAAAAAGCACGAAAGATGATCAGACTCAAGAAGCATGACATTGACATAAGTTTGTGATGCAGGAGTCAACGCAAACTCTCCATATGTTTGGAAGAGTAACCAAATGGAGGAGGACACAACTCTATGTAGCGAAAACAACTTCCTAAGGTCATACTAGATCCCAATGCTTGACGAACAAATGGAAGGATGTGCTTTGTCCAAGGGTGACTATCTTTTCTCTCGAAAAAAGAATGTATATTTCTCGTCCCCTCTTTTTGGAATATTTGATCTTTTTTTTCTTTTTCAATTTTTAAAGAGCTTGAAAAAGAATAAAATAATGCTACGTTACAAACGAGGAACGTGTGTCATGAGAAAGCAAACTGATTCCAAGTGCATGGAAAATACTAATGCTTAGGGCAAGGAGACATGTGCAGGATAAGGACACTCGGGGCAAATTCCTCCATGGGTCAAGGTGTCATGTCACAGAGGCAAGAAATGTTACAAGGCTTGCGTATAAGGAATGCTTCAAAGGTTTAGTTGAGAGCAACATGGAGCCGACATTAGGCCAAAGATGCAAATATGATACCCGCAATGCAATTAAGCATGGCAAAGGGAGACCCCTTCTATGTAATTTTTGTGAGCCCAGAAAAGGTAAGCTCGGTAGTTTTTTTACATTTAGAGAGTCTGAAAAAAATGCAAAAGAAGACTCCAGTGAGTACATTTTTCAGAGTTAGTCTAGTCAGTTCTAAAAAGGGTTAAACTTGCACCAAAAATACGTCTATTCAAAACAATTTTAATGAGTGTGACAAAGAAAATATCACTTGACAATCTTTTCAATTTTATGGAGTCTGAAAAGAGCTTAACTATGGACTCATAGCCTTTTTCTGAGTTTAGTCTCCTTAGCCCAAAAAATTATAAAAGTAACTGAGGAGAACTATCCCGGTGAGATAAATCTCTCGAGGCGTACATTTTTCTACTATAATCTACAGGCTGGAAAAATGGTTAAACTCATGCCAGTAAATGTTCTTCTGGACGAATTTAACGATTGTGAAGGAACAAGGTCACTCGATGATCTTTTCAATTTTAGGGAGTCTGAAAAGAGCTTAACTATGGACTTCAGGGGGGTTCCTTTTTCGTAAGTAATCTCCAAGTCCCGAAAAAGGTGATAAATCAAAACCAAGGAGAATGTTCATTTTTAGAAGATTTAGTCCCTCAGGCCCAAAAAAGGGTTAAACTTATGCCTGAGAATACTCTTCTAGCGAACCAAAGTTCCTAGAGCATACCTTTATTCATAAAATTAGCCATCCAAACTGAAAAAGGGGTAAACTACCGCTGAAAATATGTGCCTTGAGAATTGAGTTTGGCGAGCATGAAGGGAAACAAGATCGCTAGACAATCTTTTCATTTTTAGAGAGTCTAAAAAGGGCTTAAAGAAGACTACAGGGGGCTATTTTTCTCAAGTAATCCATATGAGATCGAAAAGAATAAATACAGTCTCGTTGGATGTTTCTTTCGAATTTTAAAGCGAGCTTGAAAGACAACAAAGTGTGCTCATTACGGAGTCACGAGGGTAAGGCCAAGAACGATGAAGAAGAAGTTTGAGGCTTCAACCCAAAGTCATGGTGGGACTGAACAGGACTCCCATACCTATGAAGTACTTCGGCATCGGCACCAAATGGAAAACAAGGCTCTAACTAGGATGCCCACGAAAGGAAGGCTCTACCACATAAAGTACGACACACTTATTAGCAAGGAAGGTTGGTGTTGCAATTCAGTGGGGTTGATCCTAAGGCCAAATGAACCAGGAAACAAATAATGTAAAAATGAAAGTAGGGAAAAACCTAACCTATATTCTAGTTTTGAGGTCAATACCTGTCAGAACAGATCAATACGATGGACAAATGTAAAAGAAAAAATGTCTCCAAGATCCTATATATAAGGACAATAACACTCATCTAGAAGTTAATAAATCTGATATAGATAGAAACTTCAGAAAAATAAGAGGTTCTACTAAATACAAAACTTGAAAAAAGTAAACCTGGACTATAAAATATGTATAAGGCACCACACAGTTGCATAGCTCATGCATGGTAGTAGTTCAGGTAGAGCCTTTTGCTAGGCTCTGACCAAGAGTCTATTCGATAATCAACCTAGAAAGTATCCTAAATGTGAAGAAAACACAAACCATGGTGTAAGTCTTCCCATGGTATAGAAATCATAGTCATGGATTCATGGATAGCCTCATCCGAAGGCAATTAAAAATCCGAGAAATTACACAAACAAGGAGGCTCAACACTCCTAAAGGGCGAGGTAAACTGACCATATTCCATATGACGATGGAGGTTATGTCCAGGATTGGCAGAGTCTATCAACAAAGAATCACAAGCACGAGGGCTTGAGGATATACAAACAATGAGATCATACTCAAAAGGAGACTCAAGATCACTTTGACTAAGAGGGGGAAGCAAGGGCTCCCATGCCCCTATTGGATAAACCAATGGATCAATTGTTGAGACCAAGTCTCGAGAAGGCAAACATGATTGCAAAAGTTCCTGATGTGAAGCAATTGAACACTGAGGATAAGATGCCACATAATTAACCCGTGGCAGGGTAGAGTCTATGCAAACACTAGGAACATATAAAGGGGCAGCCTTAACTAATACCGAATTAGGATGGTGATTATCATATGCCAGCTGGTCTATAGTGACAATGCTTCCATTGTGAGGGAAATGCATCACCCGGAAGAGCGTAGACACCACAGCGTTCAAAGCAATCACGCCCGAGAAGCATATTGAAATCTAATGGGCCTTACACCACTATAACATCGACGAGGATAGTCTTCCCACCTAACGATATAGGTAATTGAGGAAGAACCCCCAAATATTCACTAGGACATCTGTCAAAAGCCAACAACTCATGCGAAGCAGACACAAGATCAGGAGAACCCAAAGATTGCCAAGCCGAGGATGATAAAATACTTGTGGAGGCTCCTTCATCTACAATACATCAGTAAATGTTTTTTGAATTAACTTCAACCCTTATTTGAAATGGTGCAAAAGAAGGAAGACGAGGCTCAACAAGGTCATTCCAATCAAAGGAAACCATCCTAGGACTTGGAGGGGGTGTGATCGAAGTGAGCAGAATGCCCCCTTGTTCTGAAAGTGCTAAACTGGAAATGCTAGAAACATAGTCGGTAGACACATCACTCTCTGAGAGAAGAGTGGGATCAGTCAAAGATTGCATCGGTGTGATCACTTTAGTAGATGTGACACTCTCCAAGAGAAGAGTGGGATCAACCGAATATTGCATCAGCTTGACCACTTCCTCAACCACTAGCTGAATAGGTTGCGAGACTACGTGGTCTAAAGACAGCTCACCCCCCAAAATAGGACTGGGATCAACCGAATATTGCATTGGCAGGACCACTTCATCAACCAAAGGTTGAATAGACTTTGAGGAAACCTTAGAAGACTCAGAATCAGAAGAGCTTGAAAATAGGGACCACAATCTTCGTACCTCTAGTAGGCCAGGGCATAAATGAGTAAGGTGATCTCCCTTGCAAAGATTACAAGGAAACTTAGGCTTACCTCCTATCTATCTAGGTTTCCCAGAAGAATCAATGCCCCCATCATGACTAGCATTGGTTGGTTGCTTGTCCCCAACATGACTAACAGAGATTGGTGATTGGTCGATAACATAACTCGCAGAGGCTATAGACCTATCGCTAGTATGACTATCAGTGACTGGACTTTTTCCACCAACATGACTTGCAGAGGCTGGGTGTTGGTCTTCAACATGACTTGCAGAGGTTGAGGACTTATATCCAAAATGACTCGCAGAGGTTGGTGATTGGTTGATAACATGACTCGCAGAGGCTACAGACCTATTTCCAGTATGACTAGCAGTGACTGGACTTTTTCCCCAGCATGACTTGCAAAGGCTGGGTGTTGGTCTTAAACATGACTTGCAGAGGTTGAGGACCTATCTCCAACATGACTCGTAGAGGTTGGTGATTTCTTCTTCTTATTCTTCCTCTTTCTATTTCATTTAGACTTCCGGTTACTAGTAGTTGGACTTTCACCATAGAAGGCAGAAGGAGGAGGAGAAGACTTTGTTGATGAAGGAACATAAACATGATGCCCATGACATATTGCGCTTAACTGGGAAGTTTCAAGAGCATTTGGGACATTTTGAATGGTACCCAACCAAACCAGTAGTCCCACATTCAACCCAGGAATGTACAAAGTGGCCATCAAAGGGGCACCAACATTTCCAAAGAAAGGAAAAGAACAAGAATTCGCATGCGAAGGGGTTCCTTGGTTGGTATCATTAGTAACTTTAGCCATGAATATATTATGCATAGGGTCTCCCCTTGCATGATCGTTCGAGTCTGTAAAAGTCTCACAGACTGACTTTGACGAACCAGTGTTATAAAAAACAATGCCTATAAAGAGGTAGCTCCACATTTCTAAGCAGAAGACCGAAAAGTCCTCACAATCGACAAAGTGGGCAGTCTACCATCTTAGTTAAAAGACCCAAAGAAATGACCAACTAACTCACTATGGAAAACTAAGGAGCATAGAGCACGCACTAAAAGTTCCTAAAGATAAATCAAGCAGGTGACTAACTAGTGGGAAGGACAATTGCGCCAATTGACACTAGAGAAACTAACCGATGCAAGTGCAACTCAAAAATGGAAGCACCCTCCGGGTATACTCTACAAAGCACGATCCAACTTCCACCCTAGGCACCACGGTATAACCCCGCAGACACTTTTGTAAGTCCGTAAAATATGGGCAACTAGGTTTCCAGCTCGCAGTTAGTCACCAGGCGGGTACAATCGACAGTCGGGTAGATCATAATGAGCAGGATAACAAGTCTGAAGCCCTTCAAGGGTGCCAAAATCAATTGGTCCAGAAGAAAACTGAAGACCTCGAACGGATTCGAGGTCCATGAAGCTCCATAGGCAAATGTGATCGATAGTGTTCCGGAGAAATACCCTAAATATACAATCCCCACTACGTTTAGTTCAGCTTTGGAGGGTTTATCTCCTCTGCCTTTCCTCACACGACCTCGTGTTTAACCCCTGTGTTAGAGGGGGATCCTAGCTAACTCTTACGATAATGGAATTCAAACACTCCCTTTCTTAGACACCAATGTTTGTTTTAAACTGGCCTTGAAGAGTTTCCTCTTCACACCTAATTCAAGGCCCTAAAACCCTAAACTAGTCGGTGAACCCTACAAACAAAAAGTCTAATACTTTTTAAATTAAGCGTTAATTTTAAATCTTGATTTACACAAAGGATGCGGTAGTGAAACTGATGGTGTTATGAAGAGACGAATAAAGAAGATAACTTTAAATCATTTGAAAGCAAAAGATACTTCAAAATTAAAGAAAATCTTGTAACTAACTCTTTGTAAATTCAACTTTTCTAATTGATATTTCAAGATCTTGTAAATGAAGAAATCCTAAAACTTGATTTCGTTTTACTGCAAACTACTTAAATTCCAGGAAATCGAAAAGAACTTTGAAATAAAGACTCTTTTTTCTTTTGCAAATAACAACCTTGA